>JTDE01003294.1:47628-77134 GCA_014338405.1 Paragonimus skrjabini miyazakii | reverse complement strand
TCGCTTGTATCAATTCCGTGTTGTACAAGTCCACTCCGTCCAGGTTTCTCACTACCGTACTGGAACACGTCGGGGAAACTACGTAAAAGGCTTGCTAGCGTGAGACTTTCAGTATGGGGCAAGGGCGTCCTAGTTAGTAATGGTTGTACCAAATGCGATTCCAGTCCGTCTGGGCTATCGGAAGCTTCTAGTGCGTTTACCGTATGAGGCATGCCTTCCACTCGGGCATTCTTGGCATTATAGCGAAAGCAGATTGTCTGTGAGGCTGGGTCGATCTTATCGCAGTACCGTCGTAGAAAATCCATTCCTAAAATCGCGCTCCATGGCAGGTGGCTGCTTACTGCAAACTGGTGTCGAGTTGTTAAATTAGCCAGTTGTACTGTGGCCACTACTTGCGAGCCCGTCTGTAAGGTGGTGCCGTTTGCCGTTAGTATTTGATGGCGGTACTCAGGGTGGACTATTTTACAAGTAAGTTGGGCTGCCACGACCGAGTTTAAAATAGAACACGAGGCACCAGTATCAATCAAAAAGCAGATGGCCTCATTGTCTAATCTACCGTTCACAGTTAGTGACTTTTGTACGTCAGCATTGGCGAGACAGATAACAGAAGGTATAGGTGCATACGACAAAAGTGACCTACCTCGTGTTACTCGGCTCACTGCCAGAGGCTGATTGTGTCCACACTTCTGAGCGTGGGAACCAAATCTCTTGCAGTAGATGCAATTACTCGATGGGGAACTTGGCTGCGGAAAATTTCGGGCAGCAAAACACATGGGTTCTGTTATTGAAGAGGTGTCGCGTATCGACTCTTGCACCGCCTCAAATGCGCGCACCTTTTCAACTGTCTTTGACAGCGACGACGCCGGGTTGCGCAGGAATTTTCCAAGTAATTCCTGATTAGACAATCCCAGACAAAAACGATCACACATCTGACAATCTCTTTCCCCCGGGGATGATTGTGGAAACGCTTTCAGAGTTAGCTCCCGCAGGTCACGAAGGAACGAATCCACCAATTCCGACGGTTGTTGGCGCCTGGCATGGAACCTTTCGCGACAAACAGGCGCTAATTCCGTGCGCCCGAACAGTCCTTGTAGCGTTTCCAATATGACTTCCGGTGGTGAATCTGGAGCCACACCAGAAGCACGAAATTGCTTCACAGCTGCATCACCCAAAAAACTAAGGATTTAAAAGCTGTGAAGTTTGTAGTTCACTGCTGATAAGTAAATCCTGACTTTAAATGGCCAGTCATCGAAGTCATCATCGAGATTGTAAAAGGGAGGCTGGCGTGGTGATGGTTTAACGTCGCAGCACAAATCTTTCATTTCAATGGTAGAACCCGTCGATAACGGGGATGAAGTGAATTCCGGTTTTGCATTCATCCCACTTCTGTCACCAATTGCTACGGGATGACTAAAGTATAAAAAGGACAGCGGTCACAGTCAGTCTCAACGCAATCCAAGACCAGAGAAATGACGTAACGAACAATCAAAACCAGTGTATTGATGATACAGAGACGAGGCGGCAATCCGCACAACGCCAATGGTAACACGAAAATAAAAGTCCCAACAACAAAGGGTTTTCAAATCGTTCAAACAAGTAAGTCCAGGGAGAATGAAATGTCACAGTTTTAGGGACGTTCATATCGTGTGGGACACGTTGAATAATACGTAGGCGGTTGACCTGAAATAGATAACAAGGGAGAGAACATCAACGGAAAGTTTAAATTGCATGCGCTACAGTTTCTGTATTGTTACGAATGTACAATTCAAATTCAATGGGGAAATTTATCGACAAACGTATAGTGTAGAGACACGGTCCTCATTAGGACCGTTGTTTGTGGACATCTTCATGGCGAAACTTGAAAATGACCCGTTGAGAGTTATTTGCGAATACAGTATTTACAAGCGATATATATATATATATATATATATATATATATATATATATATCACAAGTTGTAACATCGTGAAAACAAATTGTACAGAGCTTTTTGCAACACTTGGTCTTCATGGATCTGGCAAACAGTTTATATAAGCTACATTTTATTTTTTTTCGGATCAGGTATAATTTTATAAACATACGTCAGGCTGTTGAACGAAGATAGGTCACATATGGGACGAGCGAGAAATGATGACAAGATATGCAAAAATCTGACAGTGTCATGAAAGTAACAGTTCTATTCGTTCTTTGTTCAACAATGTTTAAAATCGTTCAAAAGAGATCATTTTGAGCTTCTTGGTAAATTCCTTATATTCAGTGAGTGTAAAACTGGTCAACGATTTCTTAATCATAACCCTACGTCCATACGAAGCAAGCAATTTCATGTTCACCGAACAAGCATCAGACGATATTGTCAGTGTATGCACCCACTATGAAAAATCGATCTGCTCTCAAACGTTGCTAAGCCAACATTTGTGTTGGCGCAGTCGATTTGCCCTGGACTGTTTTGTAATAGCCTTTCACTACAATGTTGTCCTTCATTCCATGTTTACGGTCATCGCAAATGAAAGAACGTTTTTTGTTTTTCTAATATCTACAAGTTGTAATGTGGTGAAAAGTCATCCACGTTGGCAAGTTCAAGAACATTAACCACAGAAGCGATGCATCTTCAAATAGTTAGAAGACCATTCGGAATGTACCCAAATGTCCGCTCTGTTTTCTGTATACATCAACCCATGTTTTCGTTTCCTGATTAAAAAACGGATTAATGTTTTCCATTTTGTCGTTGTGACTTGCTTCTCCATAATGCACATAGTTATTGTCTCGAACGTGGAAAACCTGAATGGGTTTTCGGGCGCAGTATAAATTTTTTTGGGAACTTAGATCATTGTACGCACAGTTTAATTCAGTTTCTGTGATCAAAATCGTGTGACATTCGTTCGGTCTTTTATCATGACCTCAGTTGGTTGGTCTCACGATCCGATTTGGAGACAAATGACTTGAATTACACGGGAACATAGGAATTTAAGATGCAAATCGATTTAACTATAGTGTCAAATTTTACGTAGGCAGCAGACCAGTCCATGGACCAGGCCAGACTAGGGCCAGATTGGAAACCTGGTCAACTGGTCCTACCCGCATTAGCTGGTGTGGAGATTTCCATAGTAGGTGTTCTTTGTTTGTCGGTCACCTCTTGCCAAGTTTACCGAAGTTCCGCACTGGTGATAGACAGTGCGAAAAGCGTGTGAGCATGTGGGTTGTGAGCTTGGATGTGAGATGTTGAGACGTCTGAGTCACACAGAATATCTCCAACTCCTGGCTTAATGACTCAACCGGCCAAGCCACAACCTACGCGGCGTGGGCGAGCAATCGGTCGTCACATTGCGGGGCAGACAATGAGATTAGGACCCGGAACCAGCGGAATGGCGTACAAACATGTGCATGTGCTACCAGTTAGCATATACATCGTCAAACTGTCAGGTTTTTTTACAAGCTAGTGTGTAAGTTGTTCAGGGGAAATCGAACCTTGTGAGTAATCCTCTGTAAAGTCGATAGGAGAGCGCTCGTATGGCCTTGGCTATCGCCTGTCTGGTCAGGCAGTAGATAGCCCTCGTTAAACAACAATGAACAACAATGGGTAAGAAAGATACTCAGTACTTTTAAAATATCCTTTGGAGTCTGCATTTTCCATAGAAAATGTACATATGGACATTCATAGACTGATCGCCACTTAAACCCCACTTTTCGCAATAACATTATATTTTCCTTCCGTTATATACACAGAGCCAGAAAGTACTGTTCAAAGAACGCTGAACTTCCGGGACGGGAATGAATAGCATATAGTCAAGGAAGCAACACCGAGACGAAACCTAAATAGCTTAAGCACCTTTTCTATCATCAAAATTCCGTTCTTCACTCGGTACTCGCGTTTCCAGGCTTTCACAAGGTCTCGCAATCAATCAGTTAGAAAGGTCCTTTTAAGTTTGGTTCACACAAGTTTGGATTCAGCTACGGGATTCAGACTTAAGCAGTTGCCAGGATTTTTCAATGCTCATTGTCAAATCAAAATACCGCTCCACCAAGTTCCGCGATGTCGTGACTCACTAATCAGAACTAATCGGACCAGTGCATAGTAGTGTAGCAAACCGAGAATCCGATACACCATAGATCGTGTAATGGACAAGTGGGTATGCGTTCGACCCTCGTCCACTGACAATTTAGAAAAGCCTTTACTGGTAGGCAGTCGAAATGTAGTCTCGGCAGACATCGAACTAAAAGAACACAGCAGAGTTTAGAAACAAACCGTATATTTCCGGTAATGTTTGGAAGTGTGACAGATAGTTAGCTCTAGCCTAGTCTGGGACCAATGGCAGCAACCAAGAAAAGAAAGAAATGGAACGCGAGGTGGGCTCCAGCCCACTTGATGGCACTCAAAAGTGCGCCAAGTGAAAAATGCGTGACATCTTCGAGTGTGTTAAACAATGCTTGTAAAGGTCCAGGTTAAACTATCTTGGATAATGGAATAATAGATGAGTCGTTAGGACAAGGGCAAACGTTCGCTGAGTGCAATTAGTTGCACGACTGAAGAAGATGGCACTGAGTTCGTATCAGGTCTCCTATTACCGACGAACACAGAGTCGTAAGTACAGAACAGACAAGCACGAAAACACGGTTGATGGCGAGATCCCTAGAGAAAACCACGGCCGCTGTTCACTACAACCTTGTCACAACACTCATCGGTAAAACATTATGCAGGTATCACACGTACCCTTTTGTCGTCCGGTTCAGTAAGGTATTATCATGACTGAGCCCTGTTCATTTGAGAACTTCTCATTTCCGTTGCTGCTGTTCTTCTTGTGTCTCCTCAGAGTAAGTATTACGCAGGAACCAGATACGTACAAAACATTTTCCCTATATCTTGCAATCCTACATCAGTTACAGCACAGCTGGGTACGCCACGTTTGAATCGACCCAATATTCTAATCAATTGCCAGTCGAGCGAATTTGAATTCTCCAGGCTAGCAAAACTTTAGTGTTGACTGATAACAGTCGAGTGTAGTAGCCGGGGTTTTGGTACTTTATTTAGACAGATAAGTAAACATATACCGGTGATGAGTAATGAACACTTGAATCACTTGGTAAAACGACTCTAACTCGGCGTTAATAACATCCGAATCGTTTCAAACGACATTCAAAATCTGATGAGCATGAGATTCGAATTCCATGGGGATGTTAGTCAAGTTGTGCCACGGCGTAGTGGAACAAAAGCTAAGTCATTTTAGATCAGTATAATCGAGCTTTGAAATGTATTGCGTCATTCGATAGCTACGGGAACATCAACATTTTAGTTTACACAAAATGGGTATTTGAAGTTTTTCATTACTGCAAGTAGAACACCAGTCGTATCTCCAAAACTCCGATGTCGGATCACTTCGGACAGAACCCCTAGACTTAATTTTGTTCTTGGTAATACTAACTAATAACGTATATCTTTGTGTGGACCTCGAATCAGCCTTCGGCCATGGATTCGACTGCCCCACTTCCTATCGAGACGACTATTCATACTGAGGACTACATATTAGCCATTGTGACCGGATATTCAGGTTTGATGATGCTTGCATTTTGCAAAGCGAAGTCAATAAGTAGTGCTCAACATACTCTTTCAGCAAGTCCGTAATTAGTTTATCTATCGGCATAGTACCGGTCAAGTGAAGCTGACCTCAATCTGTCTCTATAGTTGGCGGTCAGATATTGTTTGATTTATGCCGAAGTGTACATTCTGTACGATTGGTAGACTATGGTTGAATTTCGGCTTTGCTACCAAGACACCTTATAATTTTCCTTTAGTTGTTCACGTTCCCAGGTTTACACCCATTGTATTCTCAAGTCACACTACCGAAACCATTGTAGAATTTATATGATTTTATCAAACCGCCAAAAACAACCAAAAGCGTATAAACATTGTCAGCCTACTTCCATCTGAAATCGTTTAGGCAACTCAACACCAAAAGATATACGGTCATACCATCCAAAGGTGGTGTGATCAAGGTCATGTGTCTAAACATTTCCAAGTTCAATATGTCCCGATATCCTGTACGAGTATCTCGGTGTAAAGCTACGTCGTCCAAACAGGGTTCTCTGGGTTTTAGCGGCGGTCGAGGTCTCAAGGCTGATATGGACAAGGACACGCTGGATGCAGAGTTAAAAAACATACTGACCGTCCCCCAAGTGTTAATCTAGATACAAAATCCAGAGTACAAACTGAAGGACTTACCACAAAAACGGGCTTCCCAACCGAATCAGGTTAGGGCACGGCCTCAGCACTCTGCTGTCACGTTGTTGACCCCGCCAATTCGTTTCATGTGTTGTTGCGTAATCGGAATCCGAAGTTGCTTGCCTTCTCCGAAGCTATGCTAATCAATACTCGCCGTCCGGTCCTGTGTGTGCATAAACTGTTGACTCATGCAGTTTGTCTGCCCTGGAATTGATAACAATCCTTGTTTTGTGTAAACCCGATTGTTGATTGTTTCTGTTGTTGTTGCTATCCGCATGTCCTATATATTCCAATGTTTTACGTTCGTGACTGAAGAGAGTAAACGAAATGTTAACATCTCGCGACGTATGTCTTCTATCGTTATTGGTGAATTGGATCAAGGGAACGCAGTGTTTTAAATCTTCCTGATGAGTCTAAACAAGGATAGAGCCGGTTTTGAAGTGGCCGTTTTAGGGTGAGCATCGAATAGCACTACAAAATTCTCGGATTCATTCACTTCAACGCCTTGGTTTTGTGTGAAACACAATCCTATCTGCATTGGAGATTTCAGAAATTTGTTAGACAATAAAATTTAATTGCAGATTCTTCCGCAATTATGGCTCACATAAAACATTTCTTTTCGAAAGATAATACTGAATTTAATTACATACTTTTTACGAATCGGTCGATAATGTCGCGATCATTTACACTTTGAACATTCAACTCAGTAGGGGATTTTGCCGTGTAACTGTCAATCTACCAAGGGGCTCATGAGTATACCGACTGAACCCCGTCCCAGTGTTACAACTCAAGAAGAGTGCATTTAGTCTCAATTATGATGAACACGTCTAGATCACCTCCCACCAGTTTTACTCGTCCCCAGCGGAACGCAAAAACCCAAAGTCCATTTCATCTCCAGGTGTACATGTCGGTAATAAACAGTTCGTATTTTGAGAAAATATCACCTTATCTATGTGTTTGTCCGTTTCGGATAGGTTTAGGTCCGCTAACAGTATGTGTGTGCATGTTCGTACTGGACTTTGTTTCTGTGTACACACTTTTTGGTACACCCAATCGACTACAAGCTAACGCGAACCATGACTACAATCCAAATGGGACTGAGTACAGTTTGGAGTCCAAAGTTTCTATGGACGTATCTGGAACTTCACGTGAGAGACAGTGGACGATGGGCAGCTTAGGTACGCACATGTACAGACTAGCATAGTAGTATCTCATTCGTGTTCCAGTTTTCTTAAGGGCCGTGTCCATCTCATGACAAATTTGTGCTTAGCTGATGCTGCGAGAGTACGAACTGGACGATATCGTCATGGATCTGGAAACTTGGGTCCATCAGATGAGAATGGTACTGAATGACTATCGTGGTGGTGTGAGCCACCAGCTTCATCTACTGAGACACTGTTTCCAGTAAGATTGACATAGTTTGAAGTGGTCATTGGTCCGAAACTAGTAACCTTGTGGATTCAAACACAGTTTATAGTGGTCGGTTCGAATAGTTGACTTACGAGGTAGCATCATGGTAAGAAAACACCAAGAAAAACTTAGTCTTTTTGGTTCCAGCCAGGCGACTTTCTGGGGCTAAATTGGACCCATTCAGACTAAGGTAAGTAGACAAGTCATAACTGAAGAATCGTAATTGTACATCAACGTGGTTGAACTATTCCTGTTGTCTGGTCGCACTCTAATCGATTAAAGTCTACCGTCATGCCCGACTGCCTTCCGCGCTGTTGGTTATACTATATTAACGGCTCTATTCTATCCAATACTTGTGGATAAATGTCACCGAGTCTGTACTTATGATGACTCAGTCGCGTTTAATGTGAGGACAAAAGCGCAGTGCTAAACACAATTGCTTCGTGAGAAACTGACCGTAGTTCAGATCTTGGTCGTAACCATGGTATGCAGTACTGAGAGGTTTAAAAAAAGAGCGGAAATCAAGTACAGTGTCGGTTGAGAAAACCATGTGAAGGTGAACTCGAGAATGACTCGCAGCTTACTGTCTTACGATGGTTATTGTAATATCGTGTTTCTATTACTACACGATGCTCATTCCCAAACCAACACGTCGAAATGGGTTTCATCCTTGTTTGAACTCATAAAGGTAGAAATAGTGAGAAAGAGGATCGAACCAGCAGCCCTTCACATTGACCATGGCTAATACACTTTGGTAATTTGAAGTGCCCCCATTCAATCTAACCGAGCATGAGTATGCAATCAGATACAAGTCCTCCACTCATAAATGATACCCAGAGTAGTGCTGTCCGGCAATCCGAGACGGGTTGTGTCCATCCGCACAGACGGGGTGAAAGCAAATTATGGTTCAACCATACATTCAGTTTACTGATGAGTGGCAGGGGATTTTTGGTTTTCATATAGACTGACCAGCACCCACAACTGATCGCAGCTGTCGCATTCTCATGAGACTATCCCAGTTGGCTCGTTTCGGAAAGAGGCACTTGACTCAAGCTTCGCTTTCATTAGGGCTCGTCAGTAGTGCACATCCTTGCCACGGCCGGGGACTAGAAATCCGGCGACGCATTCATGAGGCAGCCGTGTTAACCACTACGCCATTGACCTACCTCGCACTGGGCACGACCGAATTATCATGTGTGAACGCCCAACCAGTTTCGCCTGTGGGTAGTTGCAAGCCACGCGTTGCCGTGGCCCGGGTGAGTTTGTGTCCGTCGATCATAACACTATCCAATCAGAACATGACTAGAGCAGCTGGCCAGGACAGGGACGTCACGTAGCGCATTACCGATCGTTGTTCACCCCAAGCGGTTCAACCCAGGGTCTGGAGGGTAGCAGCACATTGAGCCTTTTCAAAGCTGTGACAATCTCAAGAATTATTGATTAGTTGTAGAGGGTTTGGTTAAGTTCAAGTTGAACATTACCCACTGAAAATTTATCTATCGGGGTGCACAAAACATTTTGTCGACTCGGCACTTGATCACATTCTCCCCATTCAGACAGACTTACCAGCGAAGGTAATTGAGCATTCCGCTGTGTAATTCGGTCATGTTGAACTTGATGTCACTAGAGCAATAGTGCCTCATGAAAGCGTGACCGGAGTTCCAATCTCGGTCGTGGTAAGGACATGGTACTACTGACGAGATATAACAACAACGAAACTGAAGTCTAGTGTTTCTTCTCGGAAGAGGCCGGTTGGAAAGTCTATCTGGATGCGAAAACTGTGATCAAATGTGAGCGATGTCCAACTTGAAAGTCTCAAAAGTCCTTCGAACTTGACGAGATAACACGATGTGCAGAGCTTTAAGTTGGGTACACAAGCTCATCTAACAGGATAAAGTGCAAAAGCATGCGTGCAAACGTAATTGTGTTTATTCCTTCTGATCTGGTATATGATCAGTGGTTTAGTAGACAATATGGTCTATTCGCAAGGAGTAGAAAGCAAGTTTGGAGGCACTGCTTGCACTAAGTGGACAGCTGAATTATCAAGTAATCAAATGTTTCAAACAGAAGTAGGTCTAGATCATGTTTAAAATTTGGACCGAACGAATACATGACTTTTAATTTAACATTTATAGGTGAACAACGGTGAATTATATTATAAAGCTCTGCCACACTATCTCAGTGTGTTGCGTATTCTGCTTGCAAAATTGATCATGATTTCGGTCACTTACAGGCGCTGGTCATCCAGTTGCCAGAACATCTTTTCCATTGACCATTCACATCGAGCTATCTATCCAAACAAACTAAATGGTTCCAATGGATTCGCTTGCCTTGAACATAGTGTGAAATCGAACAGTCATGTGTACCGAGATTACCACGTGCTACGGATATGTTGACTCGATTCAATATTGACCATAAGCGGCCATGGGGTTCGGTCACAGTGCACATCATGGAGACATCACACAACTCGAACGCAATCAGTGAAAAATTAGCTTCCTCTATTATTTCATAGTTTACGGTCTTCTCTAGGTCACTTCAAATTCATGAAATCTGAGTAGTCATGATGTTGGCGATCCTCATTGATCAGTCTGAACTATTTATCTTACATTTAGTTCATGTGAATCACACATTTATGCGGTTTTTAGTAGAAACTTACAATTTCTATGGTTTCCCTGATGGTCGTAAAGTCGAGGTACAGCTAAAACCGATTATTGGCAAGTACAACTCACAGTGTTGTTCTAGGTCATTGTTCAGTGAAGACCAACTAAATCTCAACTGATCCCATTTAATCTGTAAGATATATGAGTTCGCTGATTCTGTTCATACCAAAAGTACAACGTGGTTTTCCTAGACATCACCCTTTCTATTCACGAACAAGTAGCTAACCAAAACACCCGGATTATTTGTGCGATCGATCATGTGCGTGAATTTCTTTAATACCGCTCGCTTATGCAGTTATCATTTCAGACGACTCAACACACTTCCATCGAGTTCGACACTTTAAACGTCAGTCACCAACACTTGGTGACCGATTGGAATACGTAATGCGAAACGACGGATTTGTAGTGTGAGCTATTATTTGTGATGGTTTCAGTATCCAGAGGCCAAAAATCATATATGGCCAGGCAATCGCTTGGATCGTCTGGCGGATTCCATATGAAACAGTGGCTGGGTGGGTAAATGAGTTCAAGTGTAAAACTTGTGAACTGCCGACTTAACTTCGTAGCTCATCTGGGAAAGCGCTTGCCACGTATTGGCATACTGCTTCTGTCGCCGGTTCCAATCCAAACGAAGCCCAAACGTTTTGAAGTGGAACCTCTTTCAACTCATAAAATCCGCAACACTAATTATCGATAGGAAAATAACGATATATCAAAGATAATCCGTAAATAGAGCGACTCAAAAGTTCGGATCATCCTTGTCGGGGCGGGTGCACACGAAAAATTCAGTAGCTTTTATGGGTGACGTACCACGTGACCTGTGTTTACCTGCGTCCGTGCCAGTTAATTCTCTCGTGCCGATATTGGTCCAAACTGGCCATACCGACCACCTCACATTTGCGGTCCAGGAGATAAAATCCGGTATCCAAACCATATCACGAGTATTCCCACTGAACGATTTACCTCCTAAAGATTACTCAAAGGCAGGCCTTCTAACTGAGTCGGGTCAGCGAACTGCCTTAGCACACCGCCGTAACCGCAGCCAGACTAGCTGGCACGGGGGTGTACGCGCATTGCAGGCGAAATCGTTCGGATCCATCATCTCGGCGTTTTGGCCACCACGGTCCATGATCGATAACAAACTGACAAACGTCTCTGTGATCGTTTCAACGTTTGAATGGCAGCGGTGAGCTGGGAATCAGCATGCATCGATGAATGCAAATGGACAGAACAGAGATCGATATTCCCCAAACGGGATTGCGCTATCACGACAGTTTTTCACCGAACGATGAGTACTAGAAAGATGCATTCACGAAGAAAAAGGATACGCAAGTTTACTGATCGGGTGAAAACGGACTGAGGCATTTAACGACCCCGTGCCGTGTGCCGATTCTGAAGTTTCAATCTGTCATTCATTCGCCCCAAGTCAGATCGGTAGACTTTGCACTTTAAGCCTCTGACGTGTGCACGAATGGTGCTACACACGCCGAAGGCTAGACAGACCGACATCATACGCTTCACAGGTTAACGAGCGATCCGACATTGCCGGTCAAAGCCGCACACCGAGTTGCCGTTGTGTGACTCTCACCTTCACTCCCCCGACTGACAGAGCCCTATTCTGCCAACACCGCGATTAACAATGTCACACGTTTGCACGTGCGCATCCACTGAGTCATCCTCATGCGCGTCAACTTACAAGCATGTGACAAATTCTGACGGCGCGCCTCGGAAGGCGAGCGTTTTAGCAACACGTCAAGGACAACGGACATGATGGTACGACTCGCAACACAACCCCATATCTCCACACCGCATTGCTACGATCCCACCGCTCTAACGTTACTGACACACACGACATACATCTAGATATTGTTACGAGTACTGATATCCATCCAGATATTTCATATTGTACGTGTTTCCCCTATATTTGTCTATTTCCTATCATTTCTACGATTGTGCCTAGTCCAACTAACCCATAACCATATATCCTGCTTTTGTTATAAGTTACAATTGTTGGACTATAGTCATTTATAGAGTCCAGGTACCCCTACTTTACAGGTACATCGTGATATTTTTATGTTCGTCCCGCCATGTATGCATCATACAGCCGTGCTACTCAAACCCTAGTGGCCGCGTGATATTTATCAG
Source organism: Paragonimus skrjabini miyazakii (assembly GCA_014338405.1). NCBI lineage: Eukaryota > Metazoa > Platyhelminthes > Trematoda > Plagiorchiida > Troglotrematidae > Paragonimus > Paragonimus skrjabini miyazakii. The sequence continues at coordinate 64,705 of JTDE01003294.1, read as the reverse complement.
TTTTGTTGTCACGGTTCTGAGCTAACTGTACCTAATGTCACTAGGCCTTTTTTCCTCTATTTTCACCTAAACTTGGTGCCGTGGTGGATGCAACTTTCTGCGCTATCAGTATCGGCATGGATAGCTCGTTCGAAATGTTGTGACATGGTATTACATAGCCATGATTGCAAACACGCTAATTGATTTATGAAATGTCCCATCGCTATGGAATTGTCAACATGTCTGAGTTGAGCAGTTAACCATACAGTGACGTGATATAGGCTGCGTCATCCGGAACGGCATGGCGTTGTAAACCCTCGAAAGAATACGCTGGTTCGTCCTCGATATAGTAGTGCGCTTGACAAAAATCGGATTCTCCTCCTGGCAATAATTAACACGAAAAATCACGGTCCCGAAAATACCGCCATTGTCCCCGTACTTTGCTCCCAAGACAAAGCAAAAGACGGGTGCAAAAAGCAGCTTTGTTCCGCTCCAAAACGTGTGCGACAGGGAGAAAATTGTAAGATGCACAGCTACCTAAAAACTATCTGGAATCAGAAAATGGACAGATCACTAATCCGGCAATGAACATAGCGGACGTTTCAAGTATGTCCATTACGATAATGAAAATAAAGACATATAGGTGCGAACATGTTTTCGATAATTCATCTTCAGGCTATCGCAATTACATAAGGAGCTAATAGAGTTAGTTCGAGATATCGATCAGACTTATTACAAAGAACATAGCGGAATAAAGGTCGGACAGGTAGAAAATAACCAAGGTTACTTATCGACTGGTCTGAACAGTTCCGGTCATTCTGATTGGGTGAAATCGTTTTCTCGAGGGAGGAAATGGTTTTGGACTGAAAAAATGGACTCCCTAACACATGGTTAGCTCTTTCAAAATCGATCGTTAACTTGAGCCGTTTTGTTCTTTAGACGACTGTGTTTGTCCTGAAAAATCGTATATCCAAAATGCGTAGACAGTTCATTTTGTGTAGACGCGAAAAATTCGTACCATACAGGTTTTGATCAACTGATTACTACGTAGGATATTTGTGTACTGATCGAACTCGATTGAGTGAAGGACGAAATAAGCTTTATGCAGGAAACGTGTTTGATCGCAAACTGACCTCTCAAGGATTGTACAAATTGTAAACGTAAATGCTTCAGATTATGGTCTAGAGTCGAAATGTTATAATCGATACTGACGAGCTCTAACAAGAGTGAAACTCGACTCTAGTGCTTCTTTTCGAAGGAGGCTGACTTGAACATCTATTTGAATGCGGAGGCTTCGATCAAATGTGAGTTATGTTCACATCGAAATTTTCATGTGCGTTGAAATATATCGGAACTATGGGCTTTCGGATGACCAGTTCGTTTGTGTTCTCTGCCAACATCTGGAATTCACACCTTCAGAAGTATTATGGATAACTGTCCAAACTGTCGCTACTTGGTATGGTGATCAGGTTTGTGTGTGTTGTATTCAAGAACGACGGAAAATACCAGTAGTAAGTAAGCTTTATTAAAGCTACCGTTTCATGTAACGTTACGGAAAACTGTCAGTCCACACGGTCCAGGCAGCCGATGCCCGCATCTGTTATCGATCGCTTGAAGGTCAGAGCAATCTGATTGGCCGACTGCATGGCTCACTTGCATTCGATTGGACACAACAGTGTGCTGTGTTGATTCCTAGGGCTATGTTAACTAGGACTCCGATCTTTCCCGATTAAACCGTGTCAGATGGGCCAATGGGAAGAAACCAGACAAAAAGCAGTTTAGCTTATAGGTTTGCGTGTCACACTACTGATTGCGTAGGAAGGCTTAGGTAGTTAGGCACGAATCTATGAACACACAGCAGAATTGAAGTTATACTTGCAATACGGCTGTCTTCCGCTTACGGAAGGAAGGGACTAGAAAAACCACCCCCAAACAACGAACACTCCGATCGATCGACGGCTGATTATGACAGCCGGCGTATTGACATATTTGGTCGGACACCCTTCACCTCCCAAGCTAGGTTGGCCGTTCATAGCCAACTGAGTCTGTCTTTTGAGTCATTGGCTCCAGAGAGGGTTCCCCAAGCAAACCAACCCTATTTACTTTTGTCCCACAGGTCAAGCTGTGGAAAAAGAGACCCACTCTGGGATCCCACGAGTGACTATGAGAAGTACGCGTGGACGCAAGACCTTGTCCGTCGGGACATGGAATGTGCGCACGCTGCTGGATCGATGCAGATCCACAGCACGGCCGAAACGGCGAACCACACTGGTCGCGATGGAACTATGTTGCTATGGAATCGACGTAACAGCCTTGATTGAGACAAGACTTGCGGGCCAAGATAAGTTGCGAGGAGCAGTTCCAGGTCCACCTTCTACTGGATAAGTTACCCGGCAGACGGTGCTCGGGAGCATGGTGTCTGTTTCGTAATCGCTGATCACATCAACGTTTGATGATAGGCGTACCGCACGGCATCAGCCCTCGGATCCTGTCCATGCACTTGCGACTCGGTCAAGGTAGGTGTGCCAAATTTGTTAGTGTTTATGGTGCAACTATGTGTCACATTGATGATACAAAGGACCAGTTCTCTGATCAGCTGTCCGCCACAATCCGGTCGGCGTCGGTGAGTGACCAATTGTTTGTTCTGGGTGTCTTGAACGCTCGAGTAGGGCGCGACTCGGTAGCCTGGCTGGTAGTCCTCGGACCCTACGACATTGGTTCAGTAAACGAGAACGGTGATCATCTGCTCCACCTGTGTGCTACTCACGAGCTGGCTATCACGAACACTCGACTCCAGCTGGATACGAGTGACATCACGACATGGACTCATCCACGAAGCGGTCATCACCACTTGCTTGACTACGTGATTGCGCGATACCGCGACATTTGTGAAATGCGCATTACGCGAATGATGCGCTGCACTTATTGTAGCACAGACCATAGACTAGTCAGCACAGGATTCTTTATTTATGTCTGCAAGCCTGTTTATCGTAGGTTCTCCGGACAAGGGCAGAAGTTGAATATCAAACGACTGGAGAACCCGAAGACGAAAACTACTCAACGTGCAGTTATCGCTCGTCTGCAAGACTCTTCTCTATCCATTACCTCGAGAGTATGTGGGGTAGGTTGGTAATAATAATGACCTGATTCCAGTATGATTCTTGGTGTCAGAAGGAAGTGCAGTAATCCTGTGATTGAAAGGTTTCAGACAGATCCATTGTGATCTTTTACTAAATGCTAATTGCAAGGATGGTCCGAGTGCAACTTATTAACCCCAGTTACACAACATGGTTGTGCAGCGTTCACATAATGCAGAGTGAATGAAGATAGAAACAGCAAGACTGGAGGAATAAGAAGATTCAATTTTTCTAAAACGGTAAAATTGTTTTGCTCAACTGTAGCTCTGAAGGTTGTTTCCGATAAGGTCGCAGAAAAGGCGTCGAAGACTAGGGTCAAAAAAGTCAACAAGAAAATAAACAAAGCAATAGAGAAAGCAGAATATTTTGTACCGGAAGAGTTCGAGGTGCCGAGAAGATCAGCAAGATTAACAGATATGGATACCGAGGTTTCATGCTGGAGGAAAGGTTGTTGTGAAAATCGACTGGATTTACTGCTTATCCAAACCTCGACACAATAGAGGATCTAACAGTGGACCAATCAAAACGTCGCGTTAAAGACGCCATATCAAGATTTAACGAAAAGTCCTCACGCTACACTTCCCGTTAGTTGCCAAGTTCTTCGTTCTGTATTACACCAATTAACGTACAATCTGTGACTTTGTATGTGCCAATGCGATCAACCAGTGACAGAATGTGAGTTTGATAATACTGTTGCACATCTGTAAATGCGCTCTTTTGTCTCATGAATATGAAATGCTTACGGTAACCAGTACGAGGTCTTCTTGCGTGGGAGATTTCAGTTCGAGTACGATTCCTAGGGGTATTCGGTGTTTCTAATTTCCATTATTACATTCACTCATGAATTGTAACTCCCTGTTGGTTATTACGTTTTGTCACGTCAACGATATTTTTTCATTGACTGCAACAGCACCATTCTTGAACAGTTCACTTAGCCATTGTAATCTCTAGAGCCATTTCCTTTTGCATGTTAGTCCATCACACCGTTCTGTTACTCAATGAACAGCTCACTGTTTGTTAGGCTGGCTTCGACTTTGGCGTAACAGCCAAATTGTCCTTAATACCCAGTCATCGCATTGTCTGACTGTTTTCCGTCCCACTGTTGTATACTCTTGGATTGCGTTGGTCACATTGTTTAGCGTTCAGTCGATACCTTGCAGTATTCAGCCTACTTGTTTTGTACATGTGATTTTCCCACAAGGAATCACAATTGAGGCTCCTTACGTTCATACTAAATAGTATCATATTAAACCATTATCTCCACTATAGTCAGCAATTATTGCTACCTGGACGGATTGGTTTACAGGCATCGTCAAAGTTATTTGGCGTTAACTATACGTTCAATCGACATCAACTCGTCGCTCACATTTTGCATTATAACGGAGCCCTATCGACTACACGTTACTGATCGATTCCGAAGTCGTGCTGAATCAACCATTTTGCTTGAGTGTACATCTTTCATAGCAATTTTAACACTTGTAAAATTTTCCTGGAGGTAACAAAGCCTTTTACTTAATTTATTTTAACAAGTCATCGTACTGTCTTGAGTCATGAAGCGTTGTGCTTTTCGTGATGTGCTGTATGGAGTCGAATGATTCAAACAGACAGATCAAACTTAACTCTACATCGTCTTGATGATTAAAGCTTTTGAGCGAATAGATCACTTCCTGTTGCCGCTTAAGCGCCATTGTTATGTATTGAGAGTTGTCAGACTCACCTAGAATATGATCGGAAACAAACGTCTTTAATTTCGATGCTCTTAGAAAACAATTGTATCCCCCTAATAATGCTCATTACGGGTCCACGACTTCGTTTTTCCCGTCAAACTTCAATACATTTTAAAATAAAGTTTCGACACTTTTCTACACGTCGGGTAACAACCGCTTGGATAAAGGTAACAGTGAACCGGAACGTGGGCACACTCTGACTTTGTCAACCGTAAGCGATATTGTACGGTGTGAGTCATTTCAGTTGCGAATGGCGGACTGACTGAACTTTGGGGATGATTCAGGTTGTCGATCCCTTATATGCTTCATAAATGCTTCGCGTTTACTTCGAGAATCAAGGGGAGTTTTACTTTATACGCATCTCGAGGAAAAAATTCAAAGTACTTGATTGCCGTGGCCCTGATCATTTCCCCTACTAGACAAACGTAAAGCGGTCGATGCCGTGCTTTTTTGCTGTTGAACTCCGCTGAATGCAGCAGAGGAAGCGGACAAAAATGAAATACCAACCGCACCAAGTTAGCGCAGCCTTTAACATCAAACAGAGAACGTTACAAGTTATCATGTTGGCAACAGCATATTCTGATCGAAATGGTGATCCTTTACGGTCAACTAGAAGGAATGTCAAGCGGATCTAACGGTCTATTACCAAGTGTTCTGAACGAATGTGCAGAATTTTTGTCCCTACCCCAAGCAAAGATGTTGAATAGTTGATGTATGCTTAAGACCGATTGAGTATTCACAGTTTCAGAACAACTTGTGAACAATCGGTGATTTGTTTTGTTGGTGATGTTTCACTTCAAACTGTTGGAGGACAGAACGCACAAGACCAAGGACGAAAAGAGCAAATTTAGTCCGATTTCAAGTACATCTGCAGCACTGAAAGTTGTTGGAAAATACATTCTTACTTGCATGGAAACCCAGGTGATCATGAAATCTAGTCAGTTTGTCTATCGTCGCTCACGTTAAACCTTGAATACTCTCGTTTGCCTAATTAATTCCATTCTATCATCTCTTTGTGGACAATCAAGAGTCATCCGCATAGGTTTCCTGGACTACAACAATTCTTTTGAAAGCATTGATAGAGCGATGTTATTTCAAGTTCTTGAAGAATCTGGAATTCATACGCCAAATATCGAGCTTTTGTGCGATTAGTTTACAAATCGATGTCATTTTACTCAATACGGTGGTCAAATCTCATCCCCACTCAGCATTGGCCCCGGTATTCCAAAGGGAACAATCCCCTCTCTTATTTTCTCTTTATATTGCATCCGTGCCTGTAAACAATCACATTTATAATCAAACATGCAGACAGTTCGGTGTTGAGCAACAAGCACCCAACTAAGTTTTCTCCATTTGCTCTACTAGACAGTTTATCCGAGCTAACACATTTGTCAAAGTCTCGCAGTAAGTGTGTTATGTGCTAGTTTGTTTCCGTTGGTGGAAGGGAATCAGTAAGAAAAACCTTTTAAGGCATGCTTATATCTTTGTGTAGTTAATGAATCTTTACCTCGACTACCTTCTGTTAAATATCTGGAGAATACTTTACGTAACAACATGATGTGATCATTCCATGTTATTATTTTTTTCATCGAAATCCGGAGACTTCCATTTGGGGTCTGGCGCTTAACTTTGTTCTCTATTCCCCACAACTCGGCTAGTCGCTTTATGAAAGCTTATTTACCCACCACTGGATGTATTGTTCACCTGTTGTACTCCTCAGTTTGTTGTCAAAAGATTGAACAATTTGCCGGATCTATAAAACGTCTTGCTACAGTGGCATTCCCCGTAACCAACGTCTTATTGATTTTATTGCTTCTAATTATTTCACAGTAGGAAAACAATTTTCATCAGAAACCCACCCCTGTATTTGGAATGTTTCCACACTTTCCATTTGACCCCTTTACAAACACTTGTTTTTACTCACCCACTCTTAGTAGTCTTCTGTTACTTTTTATTTTGCTCATTTTTCTTCGCAAACCCAATCTTCTCATTCTTGAATTCGTCTCGAAACTAAATCAATAGATATTTTTCACAAATGATCCTGATTGTGACCGATTTTTCGAACCTGCCCTTGAGTTCCACAATTGTACTAATAATTTTGAGATCTACGTTCACTTATGTAAATGTCCTGCATTTGCTGAAGATGTTTAGGAGTAAAAAGGCTGGGAATTCGCTTCTCGGGATGCATAAGACAGTTTGTTGACTTGACAAGGTCGAAATACACTTTTTGAAGTCGAACACCATGCAACCATATTCTGTGAGCGTTTGCCGGATGCTCATAATGTCACAGTGTGCACGACGCAGAGACAGGCGTTAACCGGACGCAATATATAAGAAGCCTGTCGAGAATGGAGACCGAATATTCGTTACAAGGAATGTACAAATAGTCTCGTATGGTGCTGTAATCGTCACCGATACGGAATAATGGTTAGAGAGGTTAGGGACCAGACATTGACAGGCGATTAAATCTGAAATGTAAGGCTTTTCGGTTTCCGTTATACAGTCGAAGCTGGCTACTAACCACATCTGCTCTCGCTGTAGCTTGTGTGATCGCATTGGTGAGCAAAATTGTGAACGCCCATTTAATGCTGTCAGCAAGATTGTAAAGTTTTTCAGTTACATACGTTTTGTGGACCATTTCAAGATACGAAGAAAGTGTCCCGCAGTATTAGTACACAAAGACAGGAAGTCACAAATGGTGAGTGACCTTGAGAAGCCCAACAACCGCTGTTAGGAGCTAGTTGTGCTCGCTTGAAACCACTACTGCAGTTTGCCAGTCCGTTGGCGATGTCCTGCACACGAATAACAGCTTTTCTGGTTGATTAGAAGAAATCTACCAGTAGCGTGAAGGAATTGTCATAGACCAACTAGATTGAGTCACTTTGTTATCTTTGTTGCCATTACAAATAACAAATAGAACCAACGGTTGTGTTTCCGTCCGACCTTCCCGCCCTCGAGCACGTAACGAGGCCCTGAGCTAGCAACGGACGCTTTCTATGATATCATTCGTTTAGGTATGATAAATTATGAGGCGCGCTGAGTGCATCGTCTACGGTTTTGTAAGCTGTGAGAATAGTATTGGCTCAACTTGCGTACTTTGACCAACGTTTACTGTTGCAGGACAGCCAAGGGACGCACCAGCGTGCTTGAAGAATGCGCTAGCGCCGGATGCCGTCGAGGGATCTGAGGTAGTTCTTCTGGCTAAGGTATGAACCGGTTGATGCGCGTCAGAAAGTGAGGTGTATGTTTCAACATGATACATGTGGATGCGCCCAAACCAATCGTCGAATGTTGAGAACACTCCAAGGGCTGTTCGCGTGCCGACTGACGTTGGAGGCCTGGTTGGTCAAGCGGCAACAGATTCAGTACCGGATGTTAAAGCCACGAATCGATTTGCAATTAGGTTAATTGACACGTGTAGTCATGGTCACGACCGAGATTTTCTAAAATATCTGTGATATAACAAAGAATGAACGTCTAATTCCCATGAACTTTTGTCCTCAAGTAGGTGATTTTGTTCTTTTGAAAGTTCAGAGCTCACCTTACGGTTAAATATTTGGCAGAACCTCCTTCACCGTAACCCTCAGATGGCTTGTGTTTTCAATAAACCGTCATCTACAGTTTCCAATTCACTGTACGCAATAGAAAACATTCTATTTTGTAGAGATCTTGTATTAATAAGGCTAATCCTTGTAATTGCGTAATCCCGATTGTGAGTTATCCTTGGTTTTGGGCTTCCAAATCAAGACTTCCCCTGCCAAATGGTGACATGATGAGCCACAAAGCTTTTGGACCACATTCATAGTCAACTGTTGGGCTAACAAATTTTGGCGACATGAGAGGTTTATGGATTCGAATCTGTGAACTTCTAACGCTTGCTTGGTCTTTAGCTGTTTGTCCGAACGTACCAATGAGCATCACCCAGCCCAGGTTAACAGTAGGGTTACCATGAGAATCACCTGTGTAAGTGTGGCGTAATTTGTTCATTCATCTTATGTCGCCAAATCAGGAGTTTCATTTTGCCAGATTTGACAAATCAGAAAACTAATCAAAAGTTACTGGGTATGGAATTACATTCTTAGCTGAGATAAACAGAGTTCGATCGCATAAATCCTCCTTTGTGTGCCCGAAAACCTTGTTCTGCCATCGTGACTGCCATAGTCGAACATCCACTGTTCCAGCTATGCAATGTGAATTGTGTAATCGCATCAAAATGTTTTCATTTGTAACTGCGGTGTTTCTGATATCGTAAACATCTACTTGTTTTTACTTGGTTCCTCCTGACAACAACAGTGTTTATCTTAAAAATGAATGTCGGAAAACGAGCTTGTTTGTTACATTGTGTTTTTGATGACTTCTCAGTGATTTTCAATCAGGTGTACTACCTGATTCGATCTCCACAGAATATACTTCAAAGTATAGAGAGATACTAGTGAACAGTGGGGGATTTTAGCTAATATAAATTGAGCATAACTCACAATTGCTCACAGCTACCACATTCTTACCGACTTTTTAGTCGTCTCCTTTTGAAAGGAAAACTACACCCGATTTTCGCGAGGATATGCACTACTGACGAGCTTTAACAAAGGCAAATCTCGAGTACGGTGCTTCGCTTCGAAATGGGCTAACTGAAATGTCCATAGGATCGAGATGGTTACGAGCAATTTTAGTGTTCAATTTGGGTCATCATTTGTCACCACGAGTCTTAATTTCTACCGTTTGATCAGATTCAAACAGGAAACTCACAACTTCCGAAATATTTTATCATTTTTGTGAGTTCGACTTAGTGGCCGATCTAGAAAGGTGTCGTCCTGCCTGAACTCAGTACAGATGGTTTTCTATAATGTATGAACTTTTGAAGGTGCTTGCTTCCAATAGGGATTGGGATACGAGATCCTGATTAGCCCGTGGATTATAGAAGTGGATTAGGAACACTGAAGCTGGAGATGCGGCCAAGTATCACACGGTTTATTTACAGGAGCCTAAGCAGATGTACGCACAGGAGGTGAAGTGTGGCAGGGAAATTTCCGCGTGATGTGTTTTGTTAAATAGAAGAGACAGAATAATTTGGACGCAACGCAGTACCATATCGTTCAGCGTCGATAACCAACGAGTTGAGGAAGCAGAAAGTTTCTAACGCATTTACTGAGTTTTCGTGGTCTTTAGATAAGTAAACACGTCACGTTGTTTTATCGAGCAGCTGGTGTTCTCGGTTTATGATGTACGCCGCAGTAAATTTTCAACTGACTTATGAAGTACCCAACCAAACCAATGTCGACTTCACATTTTAATTGCTAGAAGGCAAAAGGTATCTCGCGGACACCTCGTTGCCATCACAAGTGAACTATATGCAATAAAGAAATTAGACATAGGAGCACCCCTGTTTGACGTTGTATTTTAAAGTTGTGAAGCCTATTTCACACAGGCCAGCGAATTCAGTAAGGAGTGGATTCAATCTGTAGAGTGAGTGAACAGAGCGACGTGTCGATCGCTTTGGTACCGTAAGGATCCTTCACATTAAACTCATCTGGTTCCCTAAGCGCGCTTTCTAAGATGATGTCCATGACAAGGTTGAACAGGAGGGAGAATGCCGGATATCTCTAGAGAACTTCGTTTAAAAGGGAAAACAACTAAGATGGTTGCCCAGTAACTGTCACCCTGCCAACATAACGAACATACATTGGCCTAAACAGACCTATCGATTTATATGGAAGTGTTTTGTGTGGAAGATGTCTCCGAAGAATGTTCCATGCAGGAAATAATCAAGAAAACTGGAAATTTTAACGCTCGTTCTCAGCATAACTGTTCTTATCCGGAGATTGTGAAAAGACATTCAAAAAGGGGTGTTTAACTTTTAGTTCCAAAGGATTTTGGAAGCGTTATCTACACTTTTGTTCTCAAACGGACGATAGTTGGTAGTTTTGCGTCTGCAATCAGCTTTCAAGGTGAGATGCATTTTAGTAATGCGTTCTACCAATGACAAGGTAAGATTTCGCATCAACGGAATGATTAGAAAGTCGATATTCTGGGATACACCCAATCCACATCACTCCGTTGTGAACCAAATGCAGTATTTGTCGTAATTCTTTGGACAGACTGGTACTCTATAATAAAAAATAATTGGACCGTGGTTTACCCGATTGCCATTTTCTGGGGTCTAGCAACCTGGCATATTTACTGCACAAACTCTGCTTAGCAGTCGAAACGGTAACTAACAAAATCTTATAGCTCTCACAGGTGTTACGGTAGTACTTGGAAATGCGTATCTATTTTTGCGAACGTTTGTCTTAAAGCCTGTTAATCAGTGGGATTGAATTAAACGTGCTTCGTAATCTGTCGTTGCACACTTTTCATTATTTGTTGTGAGCAAATACTACTTCAGTTTTCTGGATATCTATACAGGTCTGTCCACTCCGGCTGGACATGATTAAACGACATTAAGTTTGGAAACTCTTTGATTTGAGCAAAGTTTTCATGTATCGTCTACCACAACCTTGTTAGTGTTTGTTACACTTTGAAGCTATACGAAACTAGGAAAGCTAATGGAGACAGTAGAGAGAACCTTCGGTGGTTCTATTGGTGATGAACACTCACTTCTGTGTTTATTACTCAGTGTAAAATCGTGCTTATTCGTCATTTCGCGCCGGCGGTGGCCTGAGCCACAGTACCTTTTGGTCAGGCTCATGGCTGCTATGATGATAATGATGATTTGTCATGTTCTACTCTGCAGTGCACAATGGGGTCCTTTTCAGCAAATCTGTTAGAGCTCATATCCACCGCTTGTGTTGAGACTTTTTTATGCCATTTTCCAAATGACTTTCCAAGCTGTGGACCTCCAGCTCAAATATCTCTCACTGAACTTTCGTTCTGTTTCGTCTGATTTGCCTTGCTTGTGTTCACACCATACGCCACATAATGTAGTAACAACTCATTCAGTAGAGCACGATCTTTAGTGTCAAATTTGCACGTTCTAATGTCACGCGCACGCTCACGTTTATGAACCGAAATTCCAGTCCACAACACACCGACGGTTTCTACCTACACGTCGTGTACACTCGACCGATTTGCATTTGTGTGGCTGACACTTTCCGTGGCTGGTTTTTTGCCTGGGTTTTTGGAATATTGGCGCCTCTGATCCGGTCACCCAACAAAATAATAGCAGCCAGTTCAGTGATGGCTTCAGTTGTTGTTGATTGCACTGCGGTTGTCACCTGACCGCCGCAGTCCCAGATCATCGCAGGCAGTGGGATGATTATGAATGCAAAGTAAGACCGATTACATTAACCATCAGCCGTCCAGACAATCAATCGTTCCGTACTGACTCGTCATTACCAAATGACAAATAACATAGGAAACTTTTACTTTAACGTCTACAGTACTTGGAGGGTATGAACAAAGAAACCAACAATAACAAAACGTCCAATCGTGTGTATGTAGATGATATCTTTGTCATTTCCAAAACTCGGGAGCTATTTGAACAAATTGTCATGCGGCTTAACGACGTTTATCCCAACCTCAAGATGACATGTGAAACAGAGTCTGATGACAGTTTGCCTTACTTTGGCATACTCATCACACGAAGGGCCGACGGATCAATAAAGCGTAGCATTTACAGGAAACCAACATGGTCTGGTCAGTATTTCACTAGCTTCAACCCGGTGAAATATAAGCGGGGTTTAGTGAGGACATTGTTCGCCAGAGCACACCGCACTTGCACATCCGACTGTGTTGAGCAAGAAGTGGGAATGGTTAAGACGACTGTGGAGGGTAATGGGTACCCCCAGAAGCTTTATTCAGCGCCACAGCAAATGGAAGCCCAAAAGCAGTAAGGCTGATGAGGTCCCCAAGAAATTAGTGTATATTGAGCTACCCTTCGATGGGGATATCGCGACAATGCGAACAACCCAGCGAATTATCTCTTCGTTGAAACGGACTTACAACGCCACTGAATTAAGGGTCCTTAATCAGACTCGCAGGAGATCAAACTCTTGGCGTCAAATCACACTGTATTGACCAGTTCTCAAGTAACTGCGGAGAAAGTTGCACAGGCAAAACCGATAGATAATTGATCTCAAGAATGAAGGAACATGTACCTAAGTGGGTTCACAAACAGGTCTCGAAACCGGACACTGTAGTCACAGAGAATCGTAAGTCCCCAGCTTTGTCGATCGGACGACACATCCTGTCAACTGGCCACAACGTGGACCTGACCTCAGCCTTCACCATCATAGTGCGCCACCACAACCCACGGTTCCTAAAATTTGCTGAAGCCGTCACGATAAATCGGTTCAAACCTGTGTTGCGTGTACAAAAACAATTACTTGTGGACATGAGGTTGCCATGGCCCTATGTCGCAGCGAGTGTTATTCAGATCACGGTTGAACGTTTCTATTGTTGTTGGTTTCTTCATTCTTACCCCCCAAGTACTGTAGACGTTAAATTAGAAATTTCCCGAGTTAATGGGTATTTAGTACTGACTAGCCAATGCGAAATGCTAGCCTTTAATGATGTTCGTCTTCTAACCATTTTGTTCAAATTACTGAAGTGATATAACTGTTTTAAACGATCGTTCACCAAACGCAACACTGACAGGTTTAACTCCTTTGTTAGTTTGAAGGACAATTTTGTTGTTTAGGTTGAACGACCGGCACTGAATTCAGTTGAAATAAGAATCATAACAACAGGACTGCCATTGTGAGTCCACCAGTGGGCTTGTTCACCCCAACCCCCACTCACAATAAGGTCCATGCTACGAGTCACCCTTGGGCGTGTCTGTTGCGAATTCGCGTGACCATCCATCTGTGCGCTTAACTGAATGTGCACATGGAGAATGCCCGACTGTCATGGAGCGAAACGATTAGATGGCCGAGGAGACGGTTTAATTTCACGCGGGGCAAAAAATTACAGTAGAAATATGGGCATGCCAAAATGCGATTACTTTCAATTCGGTTTCGCTCTTGTTAGGGCTCCCAGTACTGTATAGCCTTGCCACGTCCGGGACTAGATATCCAGTCACGCTTTCGTGAGGCAACCGTGTTGAGCGCTGCGCCACTACCTCAAATTAGGTACAGTTGAAAAGCGAAATTCAAGTCTAGTGCTTCTTTTCGAAAGAAGCTGGCTAAAAAGTCTGACTGAATGCGGAGGTTGCGATCCAATGTGGGTGATGCACAAGTTGAAAACGTTTTTGACAAATGCGTTATATAACAAGCAAGCTACTGTCAACCTGACAGTAGTCACTTTCATTATAAATTTATGAGTCAAATGGATTTTTCTGATTGTTCGCTTTGAGCCTACATGCCTGGCTGGTACTACTAATTATTTTAAGCTGATCGTTTATTGATGTTACGAGCTGTCGTAAATTGCCGAAGAATTTCACTGAGTATATTTTCAATCGTTCTGTGTTTTGTCTTGATCAAACGAACTGCACCTTACTCCAGGCAAAGGTTGTCAAGCCTTTTTTGATTTACTTCGGTGGTTTTCGAACATCCCCTAGCGAACGTCCCGATTCAAACAATGTTTATCACGCACATCTTGGCGACCATTGATATCCAGACAATGTTGGCTTTGTGTTGTGCACCAACCTGAGGGCTCAAGACAACGTCATATAATTGCCTGCTGGTTTGTGTCCACCTAACCCTTTCAACTGTGCTGTTTTCTGTTGGCTGGTTCATACGCATTTGATTCCTATGCATACGACTTCCAGGTGGACCAATTTACAGGCTTCGCGTTGGCCTGCTTGTCTTATCCGACGGTTCTGTGTTGCTTGTACCCCTGATCCTGAGTAAACGGCTCGGTACCTATGGTTGTTTTCTGATCAGGAATAATTGATTACGCTGTCATCAGTACCGTGGTAACACGGTGCCATCATGAAAACGTGGCTGTAGTTCTAGTCCCGGCAGTGGCAAGGATATGCACTACTGACGAGCCCTAATGAGAGCGAAATTCGAGTCAAGTGCTTTTTTCGAAAGGGGCTGACTGGTAAATCTATAGGAATGCGACAGCTGCGATCAATTGTGGGTGATATTCACCTTGAAAAATAACTAAATCCTCGACTACTTACCAGTAATCTAAAATATCGCCTAGCAGGTATAATGAGATCGAAGATTACGACCTGTCAATTTATAGCCATTCTCTTTCAAGTTTATATCTGTACATGATTACATACACCGATTTAGTGTTATGACCTATACTTTTGTTTGAATGAATACGCATCCTGTTTAACGGCACAGGTTACCATAACAATAAACGTTATCATTAGTATTTAATCTTCCGTTGAACTTTTAGCTGACATGAAAAATACTGTGTAGCGAACAAGCTCATTTTCAGTGATTCATCATCAGGCTAAATACATCACATTTATATCAAGAATTTTACAGGGGAATCATTAAAGGGGGTAAATGGGGAACGGGTAGTTAATCAGGTCAATCAGTTCAATGTCACGCTGCATGTCACGCTGACAACCTAATTGCATGACGAAACAGCCCGGTTCGGCATTTTTATCGAAGTTCCAACGTTGGGTGTGGAAACTACATCGCCGAATCTATCCTTATGAGCTGTCACTTTTTGTATCTGGTGAAAACCGAACAAACTCGCCTTCTTTGTGAACCGTTCCATTTGATCCTTACGTATTTCATTTCATTTATACATACATCTTCGTGTCTGTTTGTAACCAACATAGTTTTCTAATGCTATCACAAATTCGAATGATTGTCATTTGCTTGATTAGACCGCCACAAATTCTTGGAAGTTATTAAGTTGAAGAGTTGAATAATTACCAAAAGAGTTGCATAATATTGTTATAGACGTAGGAGAACATGCACCAGATTCACTGCTTGAGTTATCGAGGTTTGTCAAATGAGTTCATTGTTCTCCGTTTGGTGCGATGTCGGATGTTAAATTTGTTCAAGCATAATCGGATTGTTTGTAGAAAGCTGATCCTAAATTCTCCTTTATTTTCTTATGACTAGTAGGGAATTTTGGTTTCCATATAAATTGAACATCACCCACAATTGATTACAGCTGTCGCATTCCCATAGACTTTCCAGTCAGCTGCTGCCGACAACAAGAGGCGCTAGACTCGAGTCTCGCTCTCATTGGAGTTCGCCAGTAGTGGATATCTTTGCCACTTCCGAGAGTTCTACTCTCGGAATGCGACAGCTGCGACCAGCAGTGGGTGATGTTCAATCTATATGAAAACCAAAACCCCCCTACTACTCATCAGTAATCAAAATACCGCCCAACAAGTTAATGATTTCTGTGATTTCAACTTGAAGAGAAGTCCTAGTTGGGGGGGGGGTAATCGATTAGAGTTAACGGACAGTAACTGTGTCTCCATTTCGAGGCGATCGGGCGACCTGATCATTACTCACAAGCGAAAGTGGTTGAGTGTTCACATATGATAATTCGGTCGTGCTTAATGTGAGGACAATGGCGCAGTGGTAAACACGGTTGTCTCCTTTATTTTGTCATTTTGCCTTATGCAATGAACAGCTATGAAATTCCTTTTTATCGTGGTTGCACACACGGAATGTATCTGTTGTCTTTTTTGTTATTATGAGTATTATCGCTTATCAGCTAGAGTTTTCTTGCTTGATATTGTTTGACAAACTATCATCTTTATCTGCACCTGATTATTTTAATAAGGTTATTTCCCGTTAACTGGTAGTCAGTTTCGAGGTCGTTTTTCGACGCTTCATTTTGAACGCATTTTCTGTTAGATAATTTACGTATGCATCAAATTCACATTCATCTTGAGTGAGCACTTTTATTGTAATGTTTACGAATAATACTACGAAAAATAATCAAATCCCCGACTACTTATCAGTAATCTAAAATATCGCCTAGCAAGTATAATGAGATCGAAGATTACGACCTGTCTAGGAAGTCCTAGACGTTAACATATATTTGATTTTCATAAACTCTACTTCGGCCGTAAACAATTGGATTGTATCTCACTTCATTATTTATATTCCGTTCCTTACCGCAATGTACCATGTTTGTTTATCTGAGTGACAGTAACCTGTGACCTATCTTACCGCCTGAATTAACTACACGATGTATCACATGTTTCCACTGCCTTGTTGTGTGCGTTTGTAAACTTAGTCATAAGTTACTGTGCATTTAAACTGTTTATCGTTGTACTTGTAGAACCACGTTCGATATCAGTATGTATATTTACGTATAATTTTCTGTCCTCTGCCCATTTTGATATATATATATATATATATATATATA
>JTDE01003294.1:28211-40648 GCA_014338405.1 Paragonimus skrjabini miyazakii | reverse complement strand
CGCTGGTTTAGTACAACCAGGACGATTCAACTCCGTTAGTTCATGCCTTCAAACGCATCCGGGTCATAAACGTCCAACTTCTGTTTCCATTGTATGAGGAAGCGCCAAATCTTGCAATAACTCTTCTGACCGGAGTGACCAGAATATTCAACGAATGTACATTGACAAAGGCACGGGCGAAAACGACTGGCCATTTGAAATATCATGGTGTGTAGCTCACACTAACCCCAATGATTAAGTCATTGCCAAAATAGGCTACTAGGTTCATTGGTTGCACGTGGTTTAACAGGCACATGGTGAGCGCAATCATTGCAGGGGGTAGCCTCTTGGTGTACAGTTTATTGAGGCTTTTGTGATCAGATAACACCTACCTCAGTATTAATCACGAGCTGACAATCGATGTCAACTTTGGACAAACTAATGAAACTTGCACTCCTTAACTGTGCTTTGTAAACCGGTGGTTCCGACTTACGTTTGTTCACTCTGTAATCACAATGATTTAAACGCGGCACAATACCTTTTTTTCAAACTTTGATGGGTTTGTGATAAGTTTTCACTCCTCGAGAAACTTAGCCCGAACTAAACTAATTAGAGTTAATATCTTTCCTTCTGTTTCGCTTGTGGATGACACTGTGATCAACGATATGATGTGATCTCTTTAACCAAGTGATGGTTACATTGAATGTTGAAAACTGCCCTTCTCTGCCTGCCATCACGTGTTGTTCCTCGTCACCCAATCTGTCGCTTTAACTCTCAGTGCGTGTATCCCACTGTGCACATCAATGAACAGTCATCAGTGAACAGTTTAAACTATTGATGAGCATTCAGGTACTTGGTAAACTTCAAGTTGAACACCACTCAAATTTGACTGCAGTCTTCATATTCAGATATGCTTCTCATATAAGCTACTTTGAAGGGAAATACCAGGATCGAGTTTCGCCCCCATTGGAACCAGTCAGCAGTGCATATCGTTGCCACGGAAGGATATAGGAAACTGGACATACTTTCCTGTAGTAACCGCGTTAGCCACTGCGCCACTGCCCTCATACTAAGCACGATCGAACTAACCAGTGTGAACGATCAGTTAATATCGCTTATGAGTAATGACCAGACTACTGGATCGTCTCAACAGGAGACTTAATTGCAGCCTGTTACCTCGACTCAATAACCTCGCGATGAGAACATCCGAAATAGACCCAAAACCCAAGTTTCACTAAACCTGTTAAGCAATGTGTTTGGGATTGCTGTTGACTAATCTGAAGAATAGTTAAGTTTAATTTTAGATGAGACCCGACTGTGAAAATTTAGGGATTCAGCTGGATTCGAACCAGCGACAGAAACACCATGCCTCAACGTAGCAAGCGTTCTACCAGCTGAGCTACGAAGCCACTAAGTATAAGTTGAACATCAATCACATTTGATTGCGGTCTCTCAAGTAATTCGTCATTACTCAGTACATGCTCACCACCAGTCGGATACAACTCAGATTTGGTCCCAGTTTTAGTACAAACCTCGGTTGACTCATTTCGAAGGGGAACTGTTATGAGGCGCGTCCCCTAACAAAACAGCCAGGACGCATCACGCCACATCGATCTTTTCTTATTTTCTCGGCTTGGGTCAAGCGACTGAGCGCGTATCCAAGGAGACGATCCAATATGAACTAACAACAGTTAAGTTACGATCTTTTTATTGCTAAAAAAAATCATGTACACTTTATTCTACATGGTGGACTATAACCCGCGCGAGTGACATCACAAATGACCTGTCTGAATCACTCGATGTAAACACTCGAGCACAATCTCTCATAAGTTGTTCTCAAGTAGCCTGAGCAATTCAGCACAAAAAATGTTGTTCACGTTTGTTCTAAATGATGAGCTGTATTTCTTAGTTAGGTTGACGCTGTTGGCCTCACTGAGTTTGTTGAACAGTGTTCTCTGTCGATTTGGCAATCCTAAGTATTGTTTTAGATGACGATCAAAATCGATTAATCTTGTATGCTTTCCAGAGAGAGAGAGAGAGAGAGAGAGAGGGAGAGAGAGGGAGAGAGAGAGAACGAGAAAGCGGAGGAAACCACGATGAATAAAAACAAGTATTGCAACAGTCCATCCACACACCGACCCACAAAAAGTGATGCCGTACTTACGAGTGTAAGCCACGTTGGTGGCAGACCATTATCGAGGGGATTAGAACAAACATTCAACGAGGGATGTTCTCTTTAAAGGGTCGCTTAAGACTTTTGCTAAGGTTTAAATGCCAAACACTACCTTTCAGTATTGCACACACGTGTAAAGTAGTCAATATTTTGAAAAAACGGCTGGCAACTTAGCTACGCGGTCTGTATTTCTGATTTTGTCTATCCTCACCGCAACCGGCATGATGTGTCTGGGTGGATTATTGTCATCAATGTTAGCGTTTTGTGACTGAAATGATGGATCATGGATGGTATGAGTCACGCGAACAAAGTTACGAGTGCCAGCAGATGAGATACCAGCTCTAGTAAAGTCTGTAGAACAAGGTGGAGGATCTTCTGACAGATGTCCACGGATTGGTGCATTCACGCAGTAGACTGCCTAATTGGAACATCTTATTGTGTTGTTAACGCTGTCCTACTGTGTTCAGGTAAGTATGAGAAGATCATTGGCGAATGAAGTTACCGGGTCCAGTGTTTGTTTTTGGTTTAATCAACATAGAGTATACATTGCAATTAATCGTACCCCCCCTCCCACACACACACTGGAGGTCTCTGTGGTCAAGGTGTTCGTCTCACCATTCGTCACAGGCTAGTGATTAATTTAGGCAAACTTATGAAAACCGTTGTGAACATGGTATTTCGATTTGCTCTTATTCTCCATGCAATTCAACTTGAGATTCCACATGAGATAGTGGGACGGGTGTGTAACCGAGTTCAAATGTGAAATTTCCGAGCTCGTGGCGTGGCTTCGTAGCCCAATTGATAGAGCGCCCCCCGCGTTTGGGCATGGTGTTTCTGTTGCTGGTTCGAATCCGGCTGAAGCCCTGACTTTCCATAATTGGGTTTCATCTAAAATCATAAATCTGTCAGACTACTTATTATTAATACAATTTCACTTACTCAAACGAGTCTTGTTTCGGTTTTCATCTTGGAAGATTGTGCCGGAATGTTCTATTCTTTCACAAAAACTTCACTTCAAAACGAATGCAATAAAATTTTAAACAATTTGTGCAGTGTTTCATATGATTGAGCCTGAAAAGTGGATACACAGCTTCCGTAGTTGTACCTTTCCGGTTCATTGAACGCTGTCGCCTGTTCACGGGACATGTATCAAGGAAACATCCATTTGCTTTCAGAAATATCGCGGCAATGGACCTACTCTACTCCGGGCGACGACGAGGACTTAACTTAACGCACGTGGTACGCAGGTCCATGCCCGAAGAACTGAACAGGACAGATGTTCTACTGCCGTCTGTAAGTCTAATTACTCAGAAGCTTGCCGAAATGAAGTATCAGCCGAGGACGAGCATAGGGATAGGTGCAATCTAGCCACACGGTCCTCCAGTAAACAACTGGGGCGCCGGTACGCATCGCAATTAATGCGTGCGTCATGCTCCGATTGCATCAGGAACAAACACCGGACCTGGTAATCTCATTTGACAATGCTCTTGTCATACCTACTTGAACCCACTGTGAATAACACAGAAAAATGTCCTCATTAGGCGGTCGTTTGTGCACGTGCACCTGCTAACGCACATCAGCTAGTAGTGTAGTGAGAATGAGCGATCGTAATATACTACTCCCACCACGGCTATTCAGTAGTAGGACCAGAGCATATATTTTGACATCGAACAAGCCGCTGGAAAAACGTAAGAATAGACATCGGAGTGCACCATCGCAAAAAATGGTCCTTGTTACGTAAAGAAACTGAGCGTTGGCGTCTGTGGCAACGGAGACGATCTAGGACCGAGTACCGCGTGCAAATGAGTGTTGTTGTTTGTGATTCTGTTTAAATGCTTAATCCATGTGTTACTTTATCAAATAAACAACTCTTGGACCATCCGCGTTCTTGGTTCACAACAATAGGTCTCTCATGGTTGTCTGTAGTCTGTGTGGAAGATCTGTCGCCTCCCTACATGACAGATATGTCTGACCCGCGACGGTCGGGAAGGGCACACATGTGAGTAGGTGGAGATTCACGACGAGCTGCCTATGCAAATGCATACTGCAGAAGAGCTGACCATAGCAACACAAGCCTCACAATATATGTGTAAGTTGATTGAAGCAGGTTTGTCTAATTTGAAAGGTGTATTACCATGCGGGACAAGTATTTTACCTCTTGTACCAAAACTGAGTACCATCACGATTCGTAATGGAGACGAATTAGACAGTCTATGTCTAAAATCATTTTGATCAGCTGGTTGCAGCAAGCCGCAAAGCGTTCCCAGTTTCAGAACGGATTAGCGGAATCTGGGCATGCAAAAGAAGTTGGCCAATGAAAATGTCGGCATGAACTTGTAAAGGAATGTGTGCACGGCCGTGTTAAGTTGTCACTGTATTAGGCCGTAATTTTTGAAACAGAGGGAACCAACAGGCTAATACTGTTGTTGTAATGGAATCATTTGAGGTCAATAACGTGTACTTTCCAACGATTAACAGTATTATCTCGTTGAGCTTCGGTGATATCTGGATAATAACGGATGGTGTGGAAAATAAACTCTGTTTATAATAAACTCGCTGTGTTGTTTTGGACAACAGCATGTAAAATTTTGAAAATCGGCGTGTAGGCTACAAAACGCCCAGGGGTAACGTGGTCTTTTGAATGCTGAGTGATATGTAACGGATTGAGTTTTAAAAGTCAAACTAAGCTGGATCGGTTGCCACGGTATTATTAACTACGTGATCAGTGAGATAATTAGTACAACAAATCTGTTATTCACGTTCAATACAACAAGTGGGCTGCGCAACACCAGAGACACAATTAACAACAAGCCTTGAAGTTGTCTAGCAAACAAGTTAGTGTCTCTGGACGATGTGTATGTGAATTCAATACGTACAGACCAGCCAGTAGAAAACAGCACAGTTGAAGGATGGTGTATGAAAGCAAGCCGGTATGGTGGATTTTTGTTTTTTTCAGGCCGGTGCATAAAGCAAAGTACGCATTGTCTGGGTTTGAAAGGTCACCGTGGTGTGCGTAGTGAACACTGTTTTGATTAGGAATTTGGTGGATTTGTAGCCATGGTAGGTGCAGCGCCTGAACAAACCGCTTTTGGTAACAATACCGGGGCAAGCAGCCTGATTCCGGTAGCTTTGGTAGTACAACGTGTTTTCAATCGCCTGGCTTTTGATGAGTTGCCTGACACGCGATCTACCACTTGGAAGGCTTCATCAGTGTTCACTTGGTGCACGCTTTCAATCAGATGAGCGGGAATAGCACTAATGACCGATCGTGTTCCCCCGTGCTCCAGCCAACGTGGATGGTGTTCTCGGATTTGTTTCGAAAGCTGTCTTGACGTTCGACCAATATAACCTGCTCCACAGGAACAAGTGAATGAGTAGATACAGATAGATAAGGTCTGGGCTGTCAATGTTTTTGTTATAAAACCTGAGAATTGGGAGTGTGCAGAATTGAATATGGAGTTTAGCTGTACCATAGGTCCAACTGATTGCTTGGTTGAGCCTGTTTATCAGCCATTCTACTGCATTGTCACCTTTGAACGATATATGGATGAAAACAAACGTCCTTTTTACATCCTGCACTTCAGGTTTAGGTTACTTTCTGACAATGTTTCTGGGGATAGCTGTTGTTACGAAGTACGTTCTCTATCAATTCGGATTCACCGTCTAGTATATCCGATGGACAAATTCTATATGTTCTGTTGGTCAGGCAACGCACTAGATTTCTCTTTTGCGTTTAGGAGTACAAAACTGTGAAAGTTTATGCACTGATCTGTCCAGGTATTCTCACGAGAAATCCCAAGCTGAATAGTGCCGTCTGTTCGTCGACGTAAATGAACATGTAGGGAAGATATTTGGTTTTCAACGTAAACTCAACTGAGCTAGTAGTGATACATAACGTTTACGTATCGATGATACTGACTGAACTGGCTGATGGCAGATTGATGCATGATGCGTTCAAGCTTTCTCATGAATATCTCGGACAGGAGAGGTCCGGAAGTAATGGGCATATTTGAAACACTGAGATATCACTCAACTGTTCAGCTACAAGTAGAACGTTATTACGACCGATGAGCGAGAAGGGCCAGTACAGATGATTTTCAGATATAAGTGACTGAAGACCTATCGAATGCAATAAAGAACGTATACTAAGGCGTGAGAGGTTGTTGAATAATAGAAACGCTCAGTATCAAAAAAGTAGCCAAAGGGAGGAACGTTCTGTTCCTACCTGATCAACCTTCAGCATCTGTTGATGTTGATTTTCGTAACAATGATCCTTTTTCTGCCGCCGAAGGCCACTTCACGGTGGCGACGTTTCTATTCTGGTGGTAATGGTCAGTTATTGAAAGCATTCAGTTAGACGATGGCTGAATGTTGAACCATCGGAACCTCTGCCATTCGCAACCTGTTAGAAGCTATCCAGTTCTGCCAGGGTATCCCAATTTTTGCTGCCATATATTTGTGCATTCTCACCTAGAAGGAAGTATCATTCAATATCATAATATGTTGTTATCCAAAATGGGGTGTGATGTTCGAACGTGGTAACTGATGGCATTCAAGACCTTTGAGTTTGTTGTATAGTGTACCGCGTCACTAGTCAGTTGTCTGACACAGGGGAACCGAAGGACGGCTCTGGACGTAAAGACGACCTGGAACTGAAAGCGACTATTGAAAACGTGTAAATGCACTGTACCGGCGTGTCAACAAGGAGACTGGCGGTGCACTACTATGAATAGAAACGGGCCGTGCGAAAGTGTTTGTGTTCGTGGTTATTTATTTTTAAATACCTCCTAATGAATGTTCAGAAATAAACAACTTTGCTGATCAACCTTATTTTGATACCGCAGCAAGCTGTTAACACCACTCTTCCTCACGTTCTATCTGTTATAGTTTCAAACGTGAATGCCCATGACCGGATAACCACATTCTAATACAGTTATTTCCGATCCGTTCACTTCTGGCAGGACCATCGACTATTGACGAATTGAGCGAGATTACGGATTGGCAAGAGTTCAGTTGTATACCTCTCCATATCATTTTTTAAAAGCGTTACGAAAGTGTCAATCTTACAAGCTGATGAATTAGTGTGCATCTCACTGTAGTTCATTGTGGTAATAACAGGTGTTGCTGCATGAACTTTCAAAGTCGAACAGTCAGGTAAATCTCAGTGTGTGTCAAACATAGATGATATTCTCTCCTAGTTTACTTCTTTCGTTCAAATTAGCAATCAAAGGTAGTGAACCAACCTGGAAATATGTATTGGCAAACTTTCTAGAGATTCTCCCTCGCCTGACTGAGGTTCAGAGCAAGCTTATGTTATTACGCGAATATCGACTGGTCAGGTTTGTGTACTTTCTACGGTCAAACGTAGGGTGGATTTTGTTTTTGGCGTTTGTTAACCTGCAGTTATTGCGATTTATCAAGAATGCTACGATCAGCAAACTCTGATATGGTTCGAACAAAAAGGCGTATTACGAGGAAGGTTGACTTGATGACACACAGTGTGTTGGCTGGACGGCCCGTCAAGCAGGAAGTGTTTTGACAGCCTACAGGATATGGGGAAATCACTAGCGGTGCACTTTCTTAAATGAAGGTCCGTTGTTCTGTTGACTCTACAGTAGTCTGGAGAGGGGGTGTAACAATAATCCCATTCTGCTATAACTTATTTGAAGGAATACCGTGATACTTCGACTACAGTTTATTAGTCCACGTTTCGGTTACCCAACCTTCATCCGATTTGTTAAACACAGCAATCGTTGCAGTGATGTAATCATTTGTTTAATATATGAATGAAACATAATTGAAAATCGACCGCATATGATTACTGAGAAAGAAAATAATCCGAGTCAAGTTACCGATACAAATGGTGAATAGAAAGGGCAAACGTTAATCAACCGAAGGGTAACTGAGATTTTCAGGTTTGAGGTCAGTGTGACATGGTATGGTGATCACTGATTGTCTGAAGTTTTGGTAATACCGACAAGCTCACAGGATTTATTCCATAGCCATTGACATTCTGCATCATCCAGTGCGAGCGTTGCTGCATTTTTAGGTGCACAGTTGTCATAATATTGGCCAGAAACCACGTTTTCCGATAGAACAGTGTATATGGTGGTTTGTGCACCGAGCCACGGAGATATTAATGTTGGTTTTAAGAAAGTGTGGATCATCCGCTGTGAACAAAAAATGAAGCTTACAACTTTGACAAAATTCTAAAACTTATTTTGCACTAGTTATTAATATTACTACCATTCAGGTGTATTCAAAATGGGACACAGCTTTTTTTCATTTGACTTACGAACTTTTGGCTAGTTATAAACGGAAGGTATACTGAAATTAGTGCATTTACAATATCTTTCTACAAAAGCCTTAAACTGTTAGCGAAACGTCTTACACATAAGACCAGATGAAACCAGTTCTGTCAAATCCAAACAAATTCACGCTTTATTTGATAGATAGAGTTATCGGAGTCAAACAAGCAGGAAGTTATTTTATTGTGGTTTGTTAGCACTCCGAATCGTCTTACTAAGACAGTCAAACGTCTGTGCAGTGCTTCTCTAGACGAAGATAAATGGTTGCACCATCCTTTTCAAATAGTGTACCAGATGATCCTGCCTCCTTATTAGACTAATTCCTCACCTCACCCACGATATGCACTCCAATATACATGCTTGCGAAATGAGCGTATTGACCACTACGCCGTCAGTCACACACTGGATATAATTGGCGAGTAATGCTATTTTCCCCGATCACTTTAACGGAATCCACGAGGACATTCAGTCTACCGCCATTGATTGTCTTGTGAGTGAAGACTTTCTTGTCGACCCAATCATTTAAATGGAAGAGTGATTTAGAAAAGAGTCAACCCGAAGAGAATCAGTAACTAGCTTTTGAATAGCCCGTCAGATAGGTATGAGTATGTGTCTTAAACCATTGTTCAGTGAAACATTCGTACTATCCTGTGTTTCTAGGGATCTGGGGGATAAGCAATAGCTCTTCGCATGTAAGTTTTTTAGGCATGTTTAGGGATCATCCATAAAGGTCCGGGTGCAAGTTTTGAAGGAGACGACCGGTCAGTTGATCTACCGCTTAGTGTAGACGGATAGTGGAGCACTAGTGCCGGGCGATTTAGATGAGTCCGAAATAACCTAGACCACTGACGAAACCGGGGCAGGCGCGTTTGGACGATTGTTGTTCAAACTTGTTCACACAGAAGAGGCAACTGAGCGATGGGAGAAGGGATTAGCAAAATGACTCTACTTCAGATTCAGTTGGCAGATAGACTCAGATTAGTATATTATTAATATCACGTCATCATATATACCAAAATATGGCCTCCGTTGCAGTGATATGTAACGGGCTTTGTGTAACAGAGTTCCTACGTGACTAACAGAGTGTACAAATTCAGACCGCACAAAATCATAAGGCGGGAGTGACAACGAGACCATGAATGTTACGCCACACTTTGCTCTTTCCATGCGAATTATCACGAAATTCACTTGCGAGCACACGGTTTTGCTAAGATTTTCAGACAATAAACTGTTCGCCTTACTTTAGAGACTTTTTGATTTCAATGTTGTTGTTAATCTCTCTTTTGTATCACTAAATTTTCCTGTCTCAGATACTTCGTTGGTGACAGCAGATCTCAACCGGACTTAGAAAGATTTTCAATTTCGTCTACTGCGCCCACTCCAGCAACTGTTGATGAGTAGTATTCACCTATGGATTCACTATGATAGTATTTCCCCCTTATTTCTAAGCTTGTACAAAAGACAGAACCTTGCCTATTTATTGGCTCTTCAAAGGAAATTGTGTGGACTGATGTACATGAGGTCATATTGATTTGTTTGCTATAATATCTTTGCACAGATGCTGTTTTGTGATCATTTTCTCCTAAGGTTCCATCTGTTTTTGTTACGGATTTAGCTCTTACGTGCAAGGGTGTTGTGTTGAAATGAAATAGGCATCTAGTTTTGTGCATTTCAAAGATTTTAATTGAGCAGAATATGGCTATGCTCACATTAAAAGAGAAGCTTTCTATAGTTATTGATCTGTGGTTTATCTTCATAAATTTCGAATACTGAAGTCTCCCGTCTGACCTCTTACAGTGACTGTCCGCCATATAACCTCATCATTTTTTATGAACAGTGGTTCCAAAAACTTTTCCGTCAATGACACATATAGTGTTCAGTGTTGTACTTATTGCGGTTGATCGTATGAAGAAGCTTAAACCTTCGGGTTCTTTGAAGTCCACAGATGTAACTGTTACAGATATTGCCGAACCTGATTTGCCTGTTGTTAAGTTAGAAATTCTGCTCACAGATACGCAGTCAGTTACTTATAACTGCTCGATTTTGTCAGTTATTCCGGTACATCTGTCGTCGTTCATGAATGTACATGTTCTTAAGGTGACTACTGTTCATTCAGATAGAATTCAACCCAGAACTCAATGTGTCTGGCAGTTTTCCCTTTGATTTTCACCAACTTTAACATACTTCAACTTTTTCGTCGTATCATTGATATTGTCTAGGGCTTACTGGGTCCGGTACTCGACCAGTTTCCATCTGAAATTTAATGTTTTCGCCAAATGAGGATCAACTCGAGATTTGCCCGTTTAGTAATGTCTCTGTTATTTATGATAGCTTTCATAGGCTCACTAGTCTGTTGTGTTTATGCACATGACAGCATGTGACTTAATCGACATGAACCGTAAAATTACTCCTAGCCAAAAAACGACAGTTTACATAACCCTACTTACTTAATATAAACTCGTCCGATTGGATAACTCTTTCAAATTGTACATTTGAAAGCATTCAACAACAGTCTAACCGACTCACATATCGGAAGGAAGTATGCTGACGGAAAAATTCGCTGTTGATAATCCCCGGATGAAGGCTGACGACAATCACGCCTGTTCCTTGCAAACGCCGACTCAATTCACGTGCATGCATCACGTTGGCTAGTTTGGATTGATAATAGGCCACGCCAAGGTCATATTCTGCTTTGGGTATGTGTAAATCCGGTTTGTGAAGCGATCCCCAAGAATGCACCATGGATGAGACATTGATGATTCGTGAATTTGGTGCAGCATTTTTCACGTTGGGGAGAAGTAGTTCAGTTAGTAGAAAAGGGCTCAAATGATTCACTCCGATTGTCCTCTCAAACCCGTCCTTTGTGGTTTCGTAATCCGCCAGAGCGAGTCCAGCATTATTTATTAGGTAGTTGATCTTGGGATATTTGGAATTGACACGTGTAGCAAACTCTCGAACAGATTTTAGAGAATCCAGATCGAGCGATTCTAATACAAGCTGAAATTTCAAAAAAAGACATTACAGTCTACACTTCATATCTGCATGTCGAAATGAGACAAAACTCAGCGTTGCCTACTAAAGAATGCCGATGAACGTTCACGTGTGAAGATTCGGTTATACCTACCGCACGGTAAGTAGTTCAGTAATCGAAATGTTTGCCCCATAAACAAAAAGACAAGTTTTCAACTCCCGATGTGGACGATGATAAGCGTCGCCGATGATCTTCTGCCAGGAAGTGCAACTCAAGTCTGTACCTTTTTACGTATCGGTTTCCATTTTGAACACAAGGTTTTCCATTACATACTAAAGCAATTCACTTTCGTGCATTAGAATTTCCACATTAGAATGTGATTGGTCCAGTTAGCCCGAAGGGACAACCAATCTTAATTAGAGCACTTCGCATTGGCTACATTGACTGAGGAAGTGTTGTGGGTTATTCGAGCGGTGTCAGCGGCTGCCTAATTAGAACGGGGTTGGGGGTCAACGTGCAGCACAGATCATTCGACCCTGTTCCTACAAATTCATCAAACTGTGGGCCTTATTGGTTCCTTTGACAGGGGTTTCTGTGGATCTCACGTCCAATGGGATTGAGTTTTGGGGTCGCGGCAGGCTTCGAGGAGTAGGGTGAGGGTGAGCCAGTTTATGAAAACACTTTTACTTCTCTTGCATACATGGCTGGTGGACTCGAGTACACTCGCATCAGTCCCGAAACACGTACACCTAT
Organism: Paragonimus skrjabini miyazakii; assembly: GCA_014338405.1. Lineage (NCBI taxonomy): Eukaryota > Metazoa > Platyhelminthes > Trematoda > Plagiorchiida > Troglotrematidae > Paragonimus > Paragonimus skrjabini miyazakii. The sequence goes on along the minus strand of JTDE01003294.1, from coordinate 28,464 downwards.
TATCCAAGTATTCGAGAGGGGCGACGACTGACGCACGATTGCTCTTCTGAACGGAGTCACGTGTAATACCGCTTAAAAGTGGTTTCATGTGGATTGTATCGGTTATAAAGCCCAGCCTTGCAAAGGACATAGAAGCAAGATTCTAGCGGAATCAGATATCGGTTTCCGTAGACTCAACGATTACACTGCCATTTTTGAGATTGCATATCAAAGCTGAGTTTGGGAAAGACTTATAGACCATAACGATTAGTCG
>JTDE01003293.1:42275-86713 GCA_014338405.1 Paragonimus skrjabini miyazakii | reverse complement strand
TACTGAGCTGTTTCATGTTCTCACATAGAGTGAACCAGTTGAAGCGCGGTACAGTTCGTAACTGAGACGCCACACTTTAAACATTTCCCTGCAACCTTTTCGTTTCGAGGTCGTCCAGTGACCTTGTGCCGCTCTGTGCAATACGGAGCAAAGGTAAGTGACGCTTTTATATCTTTTTTTTCAGCGAGCTATTCATGGTCACCTAGTCAATAGTAGCTGGCTAGCATAGTAGACTACCAAAGTGCCTATCTTCAATTCTCATAATGTCCTCCTGTTGTGTGCGCAAAATGCCAGAGTCCTGTCTACCGGTATCTTAGTAGACAGGACTGACAGGTAGAAAGTTGTCCAAGGATATTCAAACGATTGTTATTTTTACTGGCGGTCAGCATAACCTGGTGCCAGCTTACCATGTTTTTCCCGCCAGTTTTTCTTGATTCCTCGAAGCTTACAAGTAAACTGATGGTAAACGTTACGCAGTGGTATTTCATTGCCCCCATTGTTTTAGTCTGATGTGAATACAGAAAATTCGAATTTATTATTTAGTTGTCGTCAAACCGTTGTGGAATTTTGTGAAAATGGATACAATTTGTTCCTATTATTGGTGCGGCGGTATGTTTTAGGATATGCTGTCACATACGGTCAAGGATAGGGAATGAAGAAAAATAGTAAGAAGGAATAGCAATTGCAAGTCTAAAACCCATCTTCCTCTTAGGGGTCTTCGGTCGTTTCACACCCAGGTTTTGCTGCTGTTCGGACGATCTACAACGAACAGGCTTGCAGACATGTAACAAGCCTATGATCTATGCCACATTCAGCCCCGTGCATCACTTGTATGATACGTAACCCATCAATATCGGTTTGTTGCATGATCACGCAGTGACGATTCCTTCTTGGGTAAGTTCACGTCATGATATCGTTTGTCTTCAGTCGGATTCAGGCACTCGCAGTGGCAACCTATAGAAAGCACACAAGTAGAACAGATGATCACCATCTTGAATGAGTGCGCAAAGGCGGAAGGTTCCGAAGACTTCCGCCCAGACTTTCAAGTTGCACCTTGGAAGTAGCGCAATAGAAACAGTCGGTCACTCACTGGTGTCAAGTGGGTCGTGGAGGACAGCTGATGGTGGAACTGGTCTTTTGTTTCCACGATGAGATATCTGACTAGACAATAAGCACTAAGAGCTGTGACAGACATATCTCGTCTACCACCGAAGACATGATACGATGAAAGACCACGAAATAGACATTGATCACAAACCCCCTTTACTGGCTAACAATTCAACGGAAGATGTAAGCATACCTGTTTTTAGGAGCCTACTATGACCCACAGGTTTTTTCCTCACTCAAAGCAGCAGCATCAACATCGTGTCGGCTCAGTACCGTCGCAGACAATGTTTTGTGGCATTTTGACTATCCGTTACTGGAACAATCCAGCAGCGTACGCACACTCCATGCCCCGACAAGCAACGTTATGCTTCCAAAAGTGGGCGTCATGTTAGTTCGAGGTACCTCACATGGAGCTTCTGACTCAACAGCTTAACAGCAAAGCAACAGGATGTGGGATTTTCTTGAAGCCAATAACTTGAAAGTCTGACTGATTTGGTGATGGGTAGGTAATTCTACATCCTAATATATACACAATTAAGTCAACGGTACATACACACGATGCCGCACATACATATGCGCAACGTACACGTACTGGAGTATCATCATCATAAACAGCAATACACCAGTGGTTCACACTGATACATAACTGCCACACAACGATGAAGAAGAGAAAAACAAACCCTGTATAGGAAGAGAGAAGGAAAAAGGAAGGGGACGGAAAGGGACCTAAGTAATAAAGATAGTCAAAACTATTTGCAAACATTCAACATCAAGATGCCTACACCTTACATAAAAACAACAGAATTAAAAATGAAAGTAAGGCGTCATCAGCAAGACATCTTCCTTACAGCTTTCATTGCCCCGCGTCATTACTTGCACTCACGACAACATTTACGCCAATGAGCTCGACCAGCTGCCATATCACCTGACGTCTCCAGTCACCGAAGTTGGGAATTGCGAAAGCTCCAGCCCGAGAGACAAACCCGATTAGCAGTGACCAGCCCTTTCATGAACGACTTCATCTCACTAAGCCAGCTCATCATCTGTCTACCTTGCACCCTGCGCCAGTCGGCCGCAGCGTCGACGAACAGTGTTCTGTGTGGCAGATGACTAGCTGGCATCCTTGGTACATGGCCCGACCACCTAAATCTGTGTAAACGTATAAAATTAACCTGCTTCCTAACCTCTACGTTGCTAACTCGCTGGTGCCACCCGATACGAGCGAGTAAACGCAGAGATCGTTGGGCAGGTGCCTGAAGACGGTTCACGTCTTCTACTCTGAGCGGACATTTTTCGCTACCGTAAAGTAATACAGCCCTCAATGTCAAAGTATAATCTAGATCCTTAGATCTTAGGGAAACATCTATCTTTCGCAAGAGAGCGAACACCGCTCTAGCCTTGGAGATACGCGCTTCTATTTCATTCTCTGCACCTCCGCCGCCGCCGCTGATACAGCTTCCCAGGTATACAAACCGGTCAACAACCTCCATAACTTCATTATCTAACATTAAATCTACGTAATCACAACAATCTTACAGAAGCACTTTGTATTTTGAGGCTGCTAAGCGCATTCCGAAGTACTTAGCAGAACGCGAAATAGTGTTTAGCGTTGCTTGTACCACTTGAAAGTTGTCGTACACCATCACCTTACCGTCAGCATAATCAAGATCAGTCAGTCTTTCACCAGGCAGGAGGTCCACATCGGCATCTTGTGACTACCGGAGAAAATCCTCCATTGTTTCGTCCATGACGAAATTGAACAAATGTTGAAATAGGACAGCCTTGACGAACGCCGCTCCTGGTGCTGAAACTGTCACATAGTTCGCCGTAAACCCTAACCTGACCCGAAGTATGGGAGTAAAGCGCCGACAGTATGTTAACATACTTGGTCGGTACACCCCTGCGTTTAAACGACTGTAAAAGTGTAGATCGATCTACCAAATCGAACGCAACTTTATAAACGAGAAATATAATGATCATTGACCTGCGGTACACGTGGCGCTGTTCTAGAATCTGACGAAGGATAAAAATGTGATCTATACATCTCCCCTCAGAGCTAAACCCTGCCTGTCCAGCCCTAATGTTCGCCTCCCGAGCTGCAGTGGGTTGACGAAGTATAATGAATGCCAGACCCCTAGTAGTGACTGGGATCAAACTAATTCCCCTACGGTTTTCGCAATGGCCCCTGATACTTTTCTTGAATATGGGAATCATTGTCGAATGACTCCAGCACGGAGGGATCGTCTCCGTCATCCACACAAGTAGAAGCAGCTGGTTCAACACCCCTACTAACCCCCCTCCCCATCCTCTTTGCAAAGTGCCGACACGAGACCATCTGGACTAGAGGTCCTGTTACGTTTGAGAGCTGAAATGCAATAGCGAACCTCAGTCTCAATGGGTGGTTTCTAATCAGGGTGCTACACCACAATGTTATGGCCCCAACAGGATAAAAGCAGGAGGTCAGCTGAATTGACTCTCAAACTGTTCTGTTCAACGCTCTAACCTTCTGGACTTATTATAGATTAGCCTGTCATCTGTCTCGCTGATAGCTTCACTGACAGACGGTCGCCTGGGACCAGTAGCACGGATCAGCTTGAAGAGTTTGCCGGTGTTCCCTGAAACAAAGACGGTTTCCATTTCCTTAACTTTTTCCACCAACCAAGCCTCAAGATCAGCCTTGAGACTACGTTTCAGCTTCTTATGGATATCTCTTCTAGACTAATTATGTAAACTGCCATGAGGAACCTTCCGTCTGGATTCTAACAACTCCAGAGATTACTCTGAGATCCAAAGTTTATTAAACCTATGTCCCTCTGTGTCGCATGCTACAGTACCTGCTTTCTGAATAGCCTGTGAGATTTGTGTACAGCGGCTATTAGGATCTTTGGGATGGGGATTGCTGAGGCTACTTTCTAAAGCAGTTTGGTGTTTATGTTTTGCCGATGGTATAGCCAGTCTCTAAACAGCCAGTCGTTGCTGTCGGTGAGGTCTTCGCCCAACAAAAGTAAGAAAAACACAACAACGTACCAACGCATGATCCGAATCCAAGTATGTAATCCAATAATAACGACAGTCTTGAATGGATCCACGCCACCTATACCTAACACCTATGTGGTTTATTTTGGATCATGCCCGATTAGGAGAAGGTGGGCACCAAGTATAACAATGATGTGCACTATGTCTAGAAGTAGTGCTGGCTAAAAGTAACTTATGCTTAATGCACAGCTGTAACCGTCGCCCGCAATTATCCGAGTGATATGATGACATCCTAAACCTGCTACCTAAATGAGACTCGGCCTCATCAAAGCGATCGACCTGGGCATTCATATCTCCGGTCAGAACGACTATATCAAAACCTTTCATCGGCCGAAGGAGAACATTCAGATCCGGGTAAATGGGATTCTTGATGACGACGTCACCGCAATCAGCTGGAACATAAGCAGAAACAATGAAAAGATTTCTAAGGCATTTGCGTCTAGAGCTGGCCTTAACAGAATCTGCGAAGCGGACGGCACAAAGTCTACTGTAAACAGGAATCCAATCTATCAATGCTGCTGAGGCCATCGTGCTAAAGACTATACATACCCCAGCCTGACCTGTAACGGCGGCTGTGGAGACACCCGAAGTGTATAACCAATACCGGATAGACAATATGGGTGCTGTGAGTTCCATATGTTGACCATTGTGCTGAATTCTAGTGTCCGAAATGCAGCTGACATCGACATTCGATGAGTCTAACGTTCGTACAAGAGCGGCTTGTTGACCTAACTGTTTTTGGTTGAGAACGTTGAAGACACGTATATCAACTCGCATTCTAGGTCTAAACAAGGGACGAGGGAGTTCTGAGGTTGTATGGTAATAGAAGAGACTTACCGACCCAGTGGGACCTATACAGTAATAACCAGAATAGGGTTAGTCGCAATGGACAGCCTGTGCTGGTTGGGTTACGTACACCGCAGGTCAGCTGAGCTGTCATACTGAGCATTTTGCATTGAGGCCACTAAAAGTTGGGTAGAACCGCGTGGTGGTCAAATAAAAACGTGGTCACCAAATATGAAGAACCTGACTGTTGCCTTGAGTAAAGTGGGTAGGTGTCGCCTGTCTGCCTGCGGTCCTCCTGATCACTCCAATCGCCGGTTAAAAAGGCTACCCGAGATGGCTATGTGCTGCAGTCAGTGGTGTACCTGCTTCACGCTACTTTTTGTTCTTCCGCCTAGTCTTCTTCTGTTATTATTATTATTACCGTTACTCTAACCACTTCAGCAACGTCCTCTTCTTCTAGGACATTCCAAGTCACTGTTGAGGTGAACGGCGGCCTGGGCCACGGTACCTGTTTGTCAAGTTCATGATTAAAACGGATATAACTGGAAATTTTTCAAAAGAGTAAGCGAAACTCTTGCATTTCAAAATGTATGTCGTCGTGGTCATATGTGATCGTATTAATTATATTTGGAAACTGCAGTCAGAAGTTTTACGTTAGTTGAAACTATTTCAATCACAGATTGCAAAAGAATGCATAGAACCAGTGTCAGAGAGTATCAAACATCAGTAGACATATACGCGAAATTGAATACATCACACAGTACAATTATGTAAAACGTGGTGATAAGACGGTCGAGGGGGTCACCGAACCCTAACATTGATGTGCCTTTATGAACACATTGGAAATGAGATAATTTCCATAAACTTATCCTCATTCATCTTCACAAGCCAAAACAATGTTTTTTCGACTGTTTGTATTTATTGAAAAAAATTAGGGGAGAAACTGGCAAAACTGATATTGGTATTAGGTATACTATTTTTAAGCTATTGTAACAAATCAGTTGAGTAAAAGCTATATCAAATGTAAAAACGTGAGCATAACAAAGATTTACAATTGCTGAATTCAACTATCATTCAATTATGTAATCGACTACTTTAAAAAAAACAAGGATGAGTGTTAATGTCAGCGTCAGTCACGCACAAACACACACAGATATCCTAATTTGATTGCCATATTCTGGACATCTATATCTTACCTAGATATTAATACGTATAGCTGGTAAACACTCGATGGGCGTTGTTTCAATTCACAGATCACAAGTTCCATCGGACTACACAATGTAAGTCAAAACAAGAAGGGTATAGTCGTACGCTCAGTGATCCGCACAAATAGACTTTACTCAAACATTACAACTTTGTTGATAATCGCTCAAGTCATGATGACTGAAGCCAGAGGACGTTTGTGGATATGAAACAGAAGGTGCTACATTACGTGTGTTTTACTCTCACACACACATACCCAGCATATCAAGTATAAATCCGATAGTGTAAAACCAGGAGGAGCGGTATGAAAACCACGTACTTACATTTTTTTGCTGGTCATTTCATCTACTGGTTTCTTCCTTCTTTTAAAATAGTGGACTGGATACATTTTTCTTACATTTGACTATCATTATAGGTAGATTAGATACATACACAAGCTCCAAACATACTACTGAGAACCACGAATATATTGGATCAAAACAAGTGGAATTGTAATCTGTCTTGTAGTAATGTTACGAATTTGTATCTGATTAACTGAATTACGGTTTAACAAATGTTCCTATCAGAAATAACTCTCCGACAAAAATATACCACGGGATGAATGAGGACGCACACGTAGTTGCAGTAAAAGCTCTCTCAGAATGAAAAGGGAAAACAGAATTACTTTATTCAGAGCTCGAATGTTATCTTCAGTGTTTCTTCAACTCGAATCTCATTCCTGACAACTGTATTAGCTCAACCGGTTGTTTCACCAATAAACCCTGCAAGAAATTTGACAATGTTCTCCCTCCTAAACTGTAGCAACTCATCCTCATCTTCTGCGGTTGAACTTTCCGGCCGACAGCGATCACCTTTATATTAGCCCATCCACTCGTAATTCCAGATAGTGTTGATTTACAAATCTCTACACTTGCTTGACTAATACGTCATATTAGTCCGTGAATAAGTCGTACTTGCTTCTTCTAACCACCCTGGCTGTGTTATGGAGCGGGTGAAGCATTATACAATCGCAAAAACACGAATAATGTTGAGCATACTATCATGGTCATAAAAGCAGAATGGCTGACAAATAGGCTAAACCAGACAATCAGCAGGACCTATACTACAGCTGAACTCCGTATACAGGCCACCAGATCCCCAATTCTCGCGTTTTATAACAAAGATAGACTGACAGTTCAGACCTCATTTGTGTGTATCTACTCATCCACTTGTTTCTGTGGAGCAGGTTATATTGGTCGAACGTCAAGACGACTTTCGAAACGAATCCGAGAACATCATCCACGGTGGCTGGGGCACGGGGAATCACGATCGGTCAACAGTGCTATCCTCGCTCATCTGGTTGAAAGCGGACACCAGGTGAAAATTGATCAAGCCTTCCAAGTGGTATATCGCGTGCCAGGCAACCCATCAAGAGCGGTCTGAATTAAAAGACTTTGTACTGCCGAGGCTACTGGAATCAGGCTACTTGATCCTATATTATGTCATCAAAAACAGTTTGTTCATGCGCTGCACCTACCATGGCCACAAATCCATCGGATCGATGGTCAACCTGCGCGGTCAAACCAATGGACAAGCGCGACGTAACCGACCAATCAAACCATCGCCAACTGATTGACCAGTGACTTAGTTTCTTTGTAATAAGTCTGATCGATATCTCGATCTAACTCTATTAACTCCTTATCTAATTGTACCGGCCTGAAGATGAGTGACCGAAAACATATGTTCACCTTTACGTGTTTATTCTCATAATCATTGAAAGCATGAAGATTCAGTTAAGTTTGTGATCGTGAACAACTAAAGTTCTGTTCTAAAATGTACCCAGATAATCTTAGACTAATAACAGAAAAGAACAATCTGGGAGTAAACATAAGCACTAAAAGAAGGTACAACGTAACAGTAAACTTATTTATAAGGTTATCTCAAGCTTTTGGCGAATATTATGAATTCGATTTTAAAAATTGATAACGTTAGGTTTAATTGCCAAACACGGTAGAAAAGACCTGTACAACCACAATAATTCCGGAAAACTCTCTGAAAATAGGAAGTCAGTATGAATTGAACAGTTCAGTTGAGTTCTTGCTCTCTCTACAATTCACTCAACTAATCAAATCAAGAATTAGTTACGATGTTTCCTTTGTTCGTACCAAATCTGTAATTTGAATTACCAGCTGTCATTTGGAAAGGGTGTATAGCCAGAACAAATGGAGCTAACGTAAACACTGTATGACTAGCAATGAAACCCGTCAAAAATTGACCATTATTTGCATTATAAATAACTGCAGCTATCGTTCTGAAAAACAGCCGGCTGTTAAACTGGTTTGGGGCTTTTTAGCAAAAGTTAAAGCCAAAGCATGTGTCAGTGTTTTTGAAATTGCCGGAAAATCGATAAACTCTCTAAACTTCATTAATCACTGAACGGTATCACACCTCTCACCTTTTCCTCCAAACATTGTCTCCAATTTTCAATTAATCCCTGTTGCTGCTACCCTAATGAATTGGGATTAAACTCATCAGTGCTACACGAAGCTCGATCATCGTCAGTATAGAAATAGTCCACTTAGATAGCTCGGCACCTATTGGCTTGTAACTCAGACGTCCTTGAAAATGTTTCCACCGCTGAAAATTAATTTTACTACTTACTAACGCGGAGGCCATGAAAAAAACTTGTATCTTCGTTGAGTACTTTCGACTGACAGCGTGTTACCTAGCAACTGGGCTAACTTGGAAATTAAACACGCTGTTAATCATATTTCATGATATGTTGGTTTACGCTGTACACCACAAAGCAGTTGTAGGCAAATATTGATCGAAACATTAAAAGGGCTGAATTATCAAGTTGAAGTTTAGGTTTGCTTGAGCACATGTAACGACATTTGAGTGAACAAAATATAATTGAATGGTTAGTAGTAGAACAACAGGTGTAAAAATTCAACAAATTTAACCAACAGAGTTTTTTAACTTGAAACACTGAAGGTAATTATTTAAGCGCAGTCACCAAAGCAGCCATGTACGTAGAATGCATTGGTAGATAGCTTGTTCATTACTATAGGCACATTCAGTGTTAACCTGCTACCTGAGATAGATTCTCAAGCGGAGAAAATCACGGAGTAACGTAATGAGAACACCAAGCAACCAAACAGCAAAGTGATTTGGGCACATGCCTTCCTCGTTTCTGTTGTCAGACCGAATGTGTTGGCGAACGTGCAGACCAATTGACTGATGTTTATACCTGGGTTTGTTGATTGATACTTAGGGAACCACAGCCCAGTTGTTCTCTTCATAAATGTTAGCTCTGGATGTAGCAAATCTGCTAAACAAGATGAAACGCATCTTCCTCCTTTAACAACGTATTACTTGATGTGAAACCTGTGTTCGTCCGTTGGTGTCTGTCCAGACATGAGCGCTTAGATAGATATTTTATCAAATCGACTCCGCTTCTGTATAGTTGGTAAGCGAAGGTCACGTTTGAACGGGCGGTTCACACAACGGTCCCTATCCTGTTTAGACTTATCAGATGGAGATGATCACAAACTTCGAAAAAGCTGATCCATACACTCACGGATTAAACTGCTATCCAATGGATCGGGCGATTAGCAGATTTGGTATGGAGCCCGAGTGAACACTATGACCTATCTACGTTATGACAATCGTGTATCCATCGTGGCTGTTAGCGGGACAACTGATCACCTGAGGTAGATAGTGTCTGAACATTATTTGTTGGAATATGCTTGAAACCGACTGAGGATTTATAATTTCAGAACAACTTGTGAACAATCGATAATTGGGTTCACTAATGACGTTCCAATTCTGACACAGAAGTTTCTTCAGACCAAATGAATCAGTTGCAAAGTTAGTGATATTTAGAGCAAGCTAGGGGTTAGCAACTAAACGAAGCAGAAGATAACAGGTATTGGGTCTAATGTGCATAGACAGGGGGATCACTACTGGAATTTAGTTGTTAAGTATAGCAGATCTGGGACACATGAGCAGCTAGTGAGTAGTGAAAGCGATATGGTCCGTCAGGTAGGTCGGTCAAATAATCAATTGTTTGTGGGGCGAGTCAATAGGGGACTCACAGTCTTAATGTGCTATGGTTGTCGTCCCATCCAACGATCAATGAAATTCAATTCGATCAATCGAAGACCCGCCGTCATGTGCCACAGAGTTCGGCCTTGTCGACTCTATTTAAGGCATTGGAATTTTGACGGCCTCTGCAACTAGGCGCTGCTGTGTAGTTCTAAACCTTCATCTAATTGCCCCTGTTTTGCAACTTGTGTCCAACGCATGATCAGCGATTGCGGGATCTCTGATTATGAACTAATATCCCCACTTGGTTTCTGAGTTCTTTTTTAATGCTTTTCTAACGAGTTGACGGAGGTGAACTTTGTGACACATGGCGGTTGGTCTTAGATCGGTCGGAGTGACTTGCATGGATGAGATGATGATGGAAACACATTAGGAATGTCATTCCTCTGTCGACTTCACCCCAAAACAACTGATCCTTTGACCGACCCATCTGGTATATCATATGGACTTCACATCTAGATGAGACCCAACTGTGAAAAGTCAGGGCTTCGGCTGGATTCGAACCAGCGACAGACACACCATGCCTCAACGCGGCGAGGGCTCTACCAGCTGAGCTACGAAGCCACGCCAGGAGCTCGGAAATTTCACATTTGGACTCGGTTACCCACCCGTCCTACTGTCTCATATGGAATCCACCAAATGATCCAGGGGATCGACTGCCCCGGCAGGATTTCTCAAACAGTTCACGCTGGAATCCACCAACGCCACTGTTGAGCATAGAATTTGTATTACTATCTATTCATGGTGCTGATATTCTTGAACGAACAAGGTTCCGCACCGAACTACTTTTCGAGAACAGACAACATAAATGTCAGATAGATTGCGGCGTACTTATCAGTTACTTTTAGAAGTCTTCTGATGCTCAACTGCTAATGTTAACAGGAGAAGAAGCTGACTTCATGGAGTACGCATATTTGCTGATTGCCATCTTAAGGAACGTTAATCCACACGGTTGTTCCGTTTGTTGTCGACGACAATTCAACAACAGTCTTGGGTTTGAATACCAGTCAGACAAAAGATTTCCCAAAATTTCACCCTGCTGCCAAACGCCCTATTGAAATCGCTGTGTTTTTATACGGTTTAAGTAGAAAGTTGTACCCATATACCAATTTTTGCACTTAGATCAGTTATATTCTAGGGTTAATTCACTCTGGCAAAATACACTCCGATCGATTTCATCGGTTACAATGCACACTTAATGTAGAAACATTCAATCAGGTAGTCATAAAATAGGTATGAGTCATTGATTACAATAAACATGATATACAATGTCTCATGTAAACTGGTCAACGCTTGAATGGGTGTAAATTAGTAGACAAAATTTCATTTTTACGGTGGTTGTTGAGGGAACTTCTGATGCGGACTATGTCTAGTTAACAACGATACAAACTGGGATGTAGGAAAGCTAATGGGTAGCCTAAGAGAAGAGTCTGATGCAAGGTTTATATATTGTCAAGAAGGTGGAGGAACGAAACAATGCTATAGACGGGCAGAACAACTAGGACTTTGAAGAAACAATTACGAAAACTTGCTAGAGTTATGGAACTTTGTGAATACAAAACCTTAACATTCCAACAGATCATGATGGGACGTCATTCCGAATGCTCACTTGTCTCTTACGGTATCTGTAAAACCGGTGAATCTTGCAACATGAGCTAAGCGCCATGGTTTTCGAAGCAGTACAACACTTTCGAGACCGGAAGGGTGTGTCCCAATCCAGGATATTCCCAGTAAAGCAACGCAGAGGTAAGACGGTCTTATGCGTTCACTAGGGGGCTTTCACTGTTTCATGAGAGGTTGGCATGTGTTAAGAAATTGTACACGCTAAAAGAAGAAATCTCTGGTCTTTCATATAAGGGCATACTACTACCACTTAGAAGTAGCTTTAGTCTGTTGGGTAGATGGTTATCATTTGCCACACCATGACGCGCTTAGGACGCTGCTTATATCGCACTGTTCACCGTCAATTGCTCTGATTAGAACGGAACCGATCCTATGAACTGTCACTCATCGTTTTCAGCAAATCAGGCTGTCGTTGATCATTAGCTGCCTGATGTGCTGATCACCTGACGAACTAATCGCGGTAACTTTTCGCATATTGACTCGAACAGTTAGGCCATAGAACACACTATATCTCGACCCTCCAGGAATATTTAGGTCTAACCAAGCACGTATTACTGGGGTAGGTCCAGTGAACTCGTTGGTTGGTAAGTAGACTTCTGGTCAGCTGTGTAAAATGTTTCATATAAGTATCGGTGACGTCGATCAAAACTGTGGTGGACGGATGTTTTGGCGAATACGGGGATGATTGATTCAACTATCATGTTCTTCTATAATGGACAGCGCCACTAATGAGTAGTACGGCGGTATCCAAGCGCGCAAAATCTAAAGAGCAATTCTCAGTTCCAGAAAGAAGGGGAAATGAAGGTGACGTGTATATGCACTGTGTGCGGCATTTCAATAGAGATATTGGCGATGCACTGCTAGTTGTGGATACAAAAACAGGTCAGCGGTACAAAGTTGTGTTTGCATTTATGATTGTGTAATATCACTTCTGTCTGGCTGCTCACGTGTCCCAGATGTGCTAAAATTAACCACTCACTTCCAGTAGTGAACACCCTGTCTATGCACACTTGACCCAATATCTGTTATCTTCTGCTTCGTTTAGTTGCTTACGTCTAGCCTGTTCTAAATATTACTAAATTTGTAACTGATTCATCTGGTCTGAAAAACCTTCTGTGTTAGAACTGAAACGTCCTCAGCGAATCAATTTATCGATTGATCACAATTTGTCCTGAACATAAGTGTATGAACACCCTCAGCATAGTGAAACCAAGCCTTACAAAAACAGAATGCGTTAAATTTAGTCATAATACAATTTCCGCACGAGCATTCCCAAATAATACAGGAAAGAATGGGTTGTGAGAATGTTGTGTTGGCTAGAAAAGTAAAGTTTGGAATAACAAAATATGTCCTAAGTCGTTTTGTCTAGATTCGACAAGATACTCAAGACAAAAGCTTTCGTATATATTTGTGTCACAAGTAGCAGAGTTTCACATTTAAAATTGTCAAGATTTGTGGCAGAAAGCTTTAATCTGTCTGAGCATCCCAGTAAATAAGTTTGAAACTGATGTCATATTATGTCGGTCGATAAACAAGCTGTCTTCGTAATATTTTATTGGTCAATAATTTTAACGTTGCCATGAATACAGTAAACTTTTTGTACAGTTTCGGATCTGTCACACAAATACCGATCGATGGAGGGTTGTTGTACTTACTGGCATGTACTTAAGAACAGCGAGCTTTTCCATCATGTTTAAACGGGTTCATTTTGGTGCGCTAAAAATGTTTGGCTAATCGAAAATTTGACCTCCGTTTTCATTTCAGTATAAGTCTTCTTACTGGACTCCGCAGGTATGACAGGTTTTTCACCAAGCCTTGTATTGGGTCCCATTCAGGTGACGTTATCATATGCCATTCTTTCAAAGTTGCCATAATGGTCGGCATTCGTTAGAGCTAATGTAACCATCGTTGCTTACTGCATCCATGTCAATAACTAAATCAGTTCACAAGGGAATTTCAGTCCGGCAATACTGTAGATAACAGGCATAGCCACGAAATTCGTTGGCATGTACTGCGACTCTCTCAGGTCGGATTCGATAACCTGGTCGGGCTAGTTGGCGACAATTATAGTCTTTAAACTACTGCTTAATCACGGTTGTCAGGATGAAGAATAGAAGTTAAAAATTGTGATTTGACCACACCAACCTATTAAACAGGAGGGATGCGATCCTGATGGAAGCAGTAACTTGCCTGTTTACTTCAGGCAGAATGAGAAATTATTAAGAGGCAACTGACCAGTAAGAAGTGCATTATCAAAGTCGACTAAATTTGGTCATTTTTTGTTGACATTCTCCTACTAGGAGGGTGGTAGATAACCTCGTTAGTAAGTGTAGACAAGGGTCGAATTCGTCAGCCCCAAATAATTTCCCATCCCACAAACATGTTAACACTTAAGATGGAAACGAATGACAGACTTCCTAATGAAATACTAAACTGAGATGATTGCCGTGGTTAGATCCATCGGGTTATCCTTCCGTGGCAGTAGGTTCACTAGGCACTGGTCGTATTGATCAGTAGTCTCGTTCCTAGGTCTATGCTGAATGGCTATTCTACTGAGTAGTAATTAAATTCCGCTCTACTCAAGAGATCAAAAGTGGTTCACACAAACAAACTATCTGACTGCCATATAAGACGCTCCCAAAGTGGATAGATGGAGGACAACACGAGCGGCCGGACGAGCCATCGCTCAACGAGGTCGGACCATCGAATGTAGAATGGTAGGCGGAGAACCCTCCGATAGAAGGCGTCGGCCACACATGGTTGGTTGGCGGCAACCGGAACGGATTAGCCTGTCACAGTAACCGAAGCCAAAGGACACCTGCGCTTTAAACCATCACCCCAAGTGTCTTGCGCTGCACCACTTGCGGTTTCACTCACACACCACGTATCCGGTGTAAACCCGAAGGAATAAGACCAGTAGGTGTGTGAGTGAGGCCTTTGTATCCAGCCAACCAATGCTGGTTAGCCAATTGAATGGCTAGCACAAAAAGGAAACCCTTATCTCTCGGAAAACAAACGGTGAGAGAGACTGCAATGAGATCTATACTAGAGAGGAAGATGTGTGAATTGCAATACAAGAAGCATTTCAGTATACGAGTGCATGCCGGAGCATTCCAGAGAGGATAAAGTTGACAAACAAAATTCAAAGTTGAACTACAAAAAGATCAAGCAAACGATTCATTATTCAATTCACCAACGAAACCCAAGAAAAGAATAGGTAGAAGATCACAGACACCCAAGTTTCTGAAAAGAGGAGCGGACTAGTTGCCAAACGACCATGGTCTTGATCGATCTAATCGTTAACAGAAGTAAAATGGATATGCTGATGTGACCTGATATGATCTATTTATTGTCATCGTGTACATACTAGGGAAGGACGTTTGACCAACATGAATTCTGTAAAATGGTAATAGGCTATAAATGATAGGAAAATGTTGATCAGCTCGATGAGAAATCATTTAACAAAGACTTTTTATTTCGTGAAATTGAATACATTCTACATAAGCAGTGATTTTTGTAACCAGAACTCTTACGGAAAATTTAAATTGTAGTACAAAAGATTGAGATTTCATTTTCTAGGGAATCTCTTTCATAAACGTGAACTGAGTACATGTCAAGGCATGTTGCTGCAAACTTTGACTAGACGTAATCAAACGTTGGGTCACCCTGTCGCTAGTATCGGGGACACATCAAAAGACTAGACTCAACTGAGTGTATCCCATGTCAAACCCAGTTTATAAAATGTTTCCTTCTTGCATGTTAAAAAACAATAAAGTCAAGCTACCACTAATGATAGCCAGTAGGATACAGTGGTTACACACACACACACACAAATCAATCACATGATGCCAACTCATTCGATAATTGATTTCATGAATTGAATTCACAGGCATCTAAAAGCCTCTTTTAGTGTATCTATATTCATTTTTTTTGGTTCTACCAACACACAATTGTCAACGTCCATGAAGCGCAACAATTAACTGTTCAATTCAAGCTGGGTTGTCGTTGTTTGAACGCACTGAACTTTGTTGATGTCGTTTAACTTAGTGAAGTACGCTGAAGTGAACTGGGTCCTTTTTTTCAGTCACAAGATCACACGATCCAAAACGTGGGATACAGAGACCGATTTCAGTCACAGAATTAGTCTGACTGTACAACTTTTCAACTTCATTTTCAAGGCACTGGACTGGCCAAACGTAACGGTGAATATTTTGCAGAAGTGCGTCCCTGTTCAGTAAGTGGTCTATTACTGCTGTACTGAAAAGTAATGGGGGATTTTGGTTAAAAACAAATCAGACAGCGCTCCCAAAATCATTCACGACTTCAGACAAGGGTGAAACTCAAATCTAGTGCTTCTTTTCAAAAGGAGTCGACTAGAAAGTCTACGGGAATGTGACAGGTAAGATCAAATGGGAGTTTTTTTCGATTTGCATTACTGTCTTCACTGGCAATCTACATCACTGTCAAAAAGTCCATGGGGATCCACGTCAGCGAGATCATTGCAATCACATCTTTCATTCAGCGCATTTGTGAAGTACATGGCTCGGTGATAAAACTATCGATCGTGTGATGTGGACTATTTTAGGATAAGCTCCCAGAAACATCGAACAGGCTGAGTCTGTGCATTCTGTCCAGGTCCACTATGCTGAAGTTGGTGCTATTAGTTGCGGATGCGGTACCCAGTGTCTACCAGTCTTCCGATGACAGCCGGCAAGTGAATTCATCGATGGGATGCAATTGGCTATCGTAAGCAGTTAGTTCAGCGTACTTCTTTGATTTGTTCCGAGTTCAGTCCAAAGTGTGCTATGTCGAATAAAATATTGTCTGAGGTCGCATCTGGTCGTTGCCAGATTGTCAAACCGTCCATTTTGATAATGACACCTCTGCGGAAGATGGTGGAGTTACCTTGAAGACGGTTAAAACACCATTTTATTTGAAATTACCCCCCTTGACTGTATGATTTCTGAAAGGCATCGATGATGAGATAACCTTGTCAAACGCTCTAGCTTACAGTGAGTCTACATGTGCCCATATAGATAGCAGTTCTGACAGTCGTCCGCATTGAAGGGACTGTATCTGAGATACTATCATTAGGACTAGGCAGTTGAAGATTGTCACCAACTAATTGAGATCATCCTGTCGGACCTGTGTTGTTCTACCTTGATGGTTTTATGCTGAAGATTGAAAACACTGACATTTTGTGAATAAGCTCATCTACGTAATCGATTTAAGAATTATGTGGGCCATTCGTGTTCATAACTGAATTCTAAATATTCTAGTTTCACATCAATTTCTAGATAATCTTCTTATCATAATATTCAAACTGTTTCGCTACAGTAACATCTGATGAGTTCTGTCGAAGCATACGGTCATTGTGTTGCAGATTGCCATGTGTGACGTTGGAGGAAGACGGTGTTTTTAAATAACAGAGTCAATCAAAATCCAACAGCTATATGTACATGAAACATTTAGGTATCATCAGTTTAATTGTCAAACCAACATGACCGTTCTGTCACACAGTTATAGTTTAGTAGGGGAAATTACGCAAACACTTATGCCATGTGACTACATAGGTAAATCACAACGAAATCTGGTTGCTTTAATCTGTCTTACGTGGGCATTTTTCGTGTACCGAGCTATGCGATATGTTATTCAAATACCGCCTATTTATGTGGAAATGTCATAGTAAATATGATCAAAATATATGAAGGCTCTACGATGCCTACTTATATTGGGTTTCTCTCACTTAGTGGAATAAATCTTGTATTGATCCGGAAGGAGGGAATATTCAGCATGTGAATAGACCAGCACGTACGTGGTCGTTGAAAAAACTTCGTTGGGGAGCGTGATAAAGTTAGCCCGATTGTTATTGCCCTCTAGCAAATTCTCACAAAACTTGATTTTGTACAGCTCTGATTGAGTTAAAATCCGGTACCAACTTTTTGTTTTGAAGTCTGTCCTTAGTGTAGTAGTAGAAAGTTAGTAACTAGACGAGTAATTCTTTGCATTTCACCACTGCACTGAGGCATTCGTTTGGGAAACGATTAACATCAAAATTTACGTGACACCATTTTCAAGTATTAGTTACAGACATCATTTTCTCAAGTCTTGTTTCCGGTTCTCCACAGTTAAGTTCATTTTCACTACACAACTTCAGCTGATGTGTATCCGGCAGAGTATTGTATAGGACAGTCATAAATTAACACACCATTTTGTTCAGGTTTTTCCAGTCGAAACGCTGTCCGTCGCAGGTGTGACAACTCCTAGTTGACACCCCATATCGATTGATTCTAGCTGTCATACAATAAGTATTTTGGTTACCATAGGTTACACATCCTATCATCAATTTTGGGTGGGTAGAGAAAGGGTGTCACCGTGCTATGATGCACGGACAGCTGGAGTGTTCGGTGGGACCACTCCGCAAGTGATATTAGCCTCCAGAAGAACATACCGAAACCATGAGTCACCCGATAGAGTGATTTTTCATTCTGACAGTCAATCATGTGAACCAACAATTTTCTTTCGTGAAGAGCCACGTTTCCTTATGATCTATCATCCCTACTGTCAAGTGATGACTCATTCAGAGTAGAGAAAGATGGAAAACAACATAGTTATGCCATTGCTGGTGAAACCTTCAGATCAGTTCCAGCTACGTCACTTCTGGCAGAACTGCTCTTTACTGTGATAACAAATTGAACTTTCTATAAATTCAACTGTTCTCCACAAGCATAAGTCGCCGATAACCAATAGAAGAGTGGTGAACAGCTGCTCCGTCTATGATGAGTCTCAATCGTAATCTGTGACTGTTTGCCAGAATGGTAATCCGGACATTCAAGATCAGGACTGAGGTCATTTGGAACGGCCTGTGCTCTGTAGATTAAAGTTAAGCCAGTGTTACATGATGACTCACATCACATTTGTGGGGTAACAATATGTTGATGACTTTATAGTGTAGACAATAGAGATAATCAGCAATTCAACGTGATGTGTAATCAGAAAATCAATGGACTAAGGATCAGAATGCCTTCAAATGCGTAGGCGATAAAAATCCGAACGTTACCTTCCTTAGTTGTTGCATTCACCCTAGCCTATATGCTGAAATCGATCAACCAATTTTTGTGGTTGTTCTGTAAAAGAGTAAGTAACGACCACAGCCTCAGAAAGGGTCACATACCTTCATGCAACTCCGGTGACTGTGACCCCGTAGTCTAGCGTTTGGATTACAATCTACCGCTCATTCACTGCACGTGTGTTCGCTTCTGCAGCGTGAATAATGTTGATGACACCCAAATTGGTTGAAACAGCTGTCTACCATTTTGCCGGGGGTCACTGAGACCAACTGTTTACAAACCAAGCGTTTCTTCAGTCAAGAGGTTAAGATGCCTCACAGACAATAGTGAATTTCGGAAGCAGAATTACGCAGGTGGTATAGTTTTTTCCCGCTTGTTCTAAACTGGTTTTCCGGCATCTTTCCGTTGAATGCAAGACTTACTACAATGATACCATTGAGTTATGCTCTACACTTACTCAGAGTAAGATAAGGTGCATACAGCTTATTTTGTGACTATATGAAATCTAACTTATAGCAAATAAAAATTTCATTACTTCGCGTTTCGGGAAAAACTAGGATTACTAAAAGAATATCGATCCTATCTTGTAGATTGTTGTATGTATGACCACTTTAACCAGTTAAAAGATTGGTTGTCATTTTGGCTTGTTTCCACCACAGCTAAGACCAGTTTCTGACGTTCATTATACTTGGTCAACCCATTGCGGATGTTAGAGATGTACAGACAAGGTTCTACCCTGAGCAGGGATGAATAGATCAAACGACCACTCTTAGGCATGAGTTGGAACGGCATCGTGCGCACCGCTGGTCAACGATCGTCAGTTGTCTCGGTTACAAAGGTGATTTTAATTCACTCTGATAGTTTTGGATTTCTGGAATTCAGAGTTGTGCTGGACAAGTATTTGAAAGTAATATGGGCACTGTATCCTTATACTGTTAAGCTGACTTGATATCTAGAGTGACGCACGCCTAGACGTTTTATAAATAATTTGATAATGAGCTAAGCGTTAGAAGACTGTCTTCGATACTCACTTAGTGTCGGTCTCAGCGCAGACCACCTTCTCCATCGAAAGTTGAGTTAGTTTGACTATGTCGACAACACTGAAGCAACTCATATAGAAATAAACATCATCCATCAAATTGCAATATACTTTGGGTTGCGTTTTGCCTTCTCAAATCTGCAGTTTATCTGTAAAACTTCAATTGTCAAATAAATTCAAGGTTGAATAGTGAGGCTACGGAATTTACCTATCTGTTTTTGTGCTGAGGAAGCTAGATTTGCAGCGTTAAGGGTGTGGACGGTAATACAGTGGCTCGCACCTTCAAGACTAGGAAAGTTGTTACCAGGTTAGATGAACTCTAGCATTCAGGGGACATCTTCTAGAAGCATCAAAAGAGTAGACGCAAGAAGACAATTAGAGTGGAAATAGTTTACGGTTGTAAAATGCGACAACTTATGTTGAAGAGCACATAATGTCTTTGAATAATTGACTGTCGGTTTAAGTATTTGGTCACGTGATATCAAAAAAGTGGACGGTGATGAGTTTTAGGGGCGTGAAAGTCTAGTGAGTTATTTCTTTCAGTTCTCATGGATGCACAGACTTAGACGATTGGACCACGTGGAAGAAGTGTAAACTGATCTTCTACTACGTCTTTTGCCGTTTGTCATCATCGCCTCCTCGTTTGTGGCTCCTGCAAATTACGGAGGTTGTGCTTGGAAGCAACAGGGATGACGACAATTATTTGGGTTATATTCTGCTGCATTTCTGTGAAATAAATTTGAATAGCTGAATGAAATAATGAGATTTGATTGGTTTTGTCAAATTATGCGCTCATCTTACTTGAATACTTGTTAGTTTGTCTATCAAATGTGAACAGCTTAGTGTTACATGTTCGAGTCCAAGCCTAACAGCATTTTCAGAAAATAGGTCACACTTTTTCCCCTATTTACTAACCCGGACAGCCCCAACATTTTTGTTTTTATCGAAGTCAAGCATCGATGCAAACCATTGGTTTATTGTTATCGCTGATAATGGTGAAGATGCATTATGTCCCCTTTCATGTAAGAGCTGTTTACCTTGAAAATGTCCATGAAAATAACAATTTGAAACAATGACTATAAGCCCGCGGAAATATTTTCAAACACACATACGATTTGAAGTTACTGGTTCTCTTCAATACAGCGAAAAGACCCAGGTGTTGTCCTGTTAACCGGCCTAACACGTTGCACATTCTAATCATAGTTGTAAATGTAACTTTAATATAGAAACACACATACAACAAAATTGACGGATAGAGTTAACAGACAGAACCACACACGAATGAAACAAGACTTGAGCTCTAATCATTTAAGGGCATTTTGAAACTTGGTGCTTGCAGCTTGCAGTTCGAATTATAAAACGACATTAACAAATTTGTTAGGTGGGAGTCCACTGAGGTTTATGTCGGCGGCTATGTCATGACAACCGTGGAAGACAAACGATGGACCACATTAGAAACTTACCATTTTATCGACGATACTTTGACAACAGTCAGGTCGTAACATAAGTGAAATCGATGCAAAATATCTATTTGGTGAAGTGCATTGCTTGTATCCGAATGTCTAACGCACTGTACAGGAGGAACAATCAAACGGACTTTCTTCTTTAGATGTTCTGATGCACCACAGGAAGGATGGCCCAATCGCAAGGTCGAGCTACTGAATACCAACTTGGACTAGCCAATATCTTGAGCTTCTGTGCTTCTGCTGTATGCTAATAAAACAAACTATTTTACGCACTTTATTTAACAGAATCTGTCGACACTGTACAGGAGACATGCTGCTAAGAAAAAGCGCAGCGCTCTTTTCAAGGTTAGAGAAAAATAGCTATCCCGAATACTTCATCAAACGTCATCAACAAAGTACGCATGAATCAATAGAAGAACCATACGCACCGAAACAATTGGTACACTTAGAAGTCCAATTTACAAGCGACCAATTTGCCAACCGATTGAGAGAACACCAAGTTACTGCCGTTTCCAGAACACACTGGGTGGTTCAGTTACGCGTCATAATGCGTACAAATCAACTTCATGGAAAAGGTAAGCAGGACGGGTGTGCCAAAACTCACGCGTTCTACTTAGTTAGTTATGGTTGTAGAGAACACTACATTGGGAGGACTAATCGTCTTCTGGGCATCCAGATCGGCGAACACAGTCCAAAGTGGTTGCGCTCACAATGAGAGGCTACCAGCACAGCGTTACCCGTACATGAGCGAAATTCAGCCATCTCAATCACTAGATATTCGTTTGTAACAGGACACAGAGCGACCTTCCATGAAGTCTTCCGTGTGACACGCAGGCACGCATCATGCAGTTTTGCTAAAACGCTATCAGTTGTGCGCATCTCCTCATCTTTATACTTCCACAAACAGTATTTGTTGTAATTACGACTTCTGCTGTAAGAACGAGAATATTAATGAGTAGTAAAGGATTTTGGTTTCCACATAGATTGAAAAAATAAAGTGGTTGAGCGTTCACATATGACAATTCGGTCGCGCCTAATGTGAGGTCAATGGCGTAGTGGTAAACACGGTTGCCTCATGAACAGCGTGGCCGTGGTTCTAGTCCTGGCAGTAGCGAGGATATACACTACTGACGAGCTCTAATGAGAGCGAAACTCGAGTTTGGTGCTTCCCTTTTCGAAAGGATCCGACTGGAATGTCTATGCGAATGCGACAGCTGTAATCAACTGTGGGTAGCGCTCAACCTAAGTAATAGATTAGTAGAACCACACAGATTTGACTTGCTGTGATAAACCAACCCGGAGACTCCCTGTTTGTTCCAGTTGTGTGTGCTTCTTTCCATTAACCTCATATGCCTGTTTTTTGGTGCATTCACTAAATTAAAGTAACATATACGTGTGTGTTCAGAATGTACGGATTGTTCTGTGGATCAGCATCACACGAGCTACCTCTTGATCTCACTCTCGAAAACTTGCAATTCAGAGTAAAAGTTCTCCGCCCACTTTTGAATTTACTGGTTATTCCAACGAGAATCATTATTTGAAATGAAGGCCACGGCCATCCGTTCAGTTTGCCAACTCTAAAGAGCCCATCAGTAATCAAGACGCTTCTCATCAGGCTCAATGAAGCCAGCGTGTAAATTCTGATAGGAGATATGTGGTTTCAAGATTATCAGGATACTTATCGTGTCCTCTCTTTAGGCAATAGGGAAACCTGACCAATAACCATGACGTATTACGGTCGTCTGGCTAGGATTGCTTACCGGCTAGGGCCCAGGGGGAATTCAGATGTGCCCTGGTCGACACGGCTGCCTTAGGGACATGCAGGTCAAATTACAACTCTTGACATGCACTTGGAAACTGACCAAGCACCATTTCAAATTTAAAAATTACCTTAAATGGTTTTACTTGACTTTGTTGTCTTGATCCAAGTTCAACTCAAGAAATGTCAACCAGGTTTACGGACTGTCATGAGAGAATAGTGGCCTGCACACACGAAACAAACAACTGCTCAATAACCAAAGCAGTGGTTGGACAGCCAACAATTAGTCATAAACGATCATTCCTGGTATTTAAACGACTACTCCTGGTTTTTATCTGGTCGTTCTATAAATCGCAACAGATCAAAATCGGTCTTTAGATGGCTCCTAAACGACGAGACCTACAGTACTTTGGTTTCTCGATTCCAGTTCCAAACCCTTGTAACGAATATTGTTTCTTATGTTAAAAAAGTGACCCAAGAAGCTCAACTAGCTTGAAAATCAATAAACCAGAGCAACATCTGTAAGCTCCCGGAGGTGGTTAGTTAAATTAAAAAAATACCCGTCGAAGGAAATTTACAAAATTTAAATGAGAAAAACAAAGTGCTCAGCTTGGCTACATCTAGTTGTATCGATCGAATTTTTCTACTGTTGAACTCTTGTCACACAAACGACAGGCTTTTCCATACAGGTTTACGATCGTTTACCGAACCTGAAATCGATAACGCTATTGTTCACATATGGTTGATCACATGAAAAAACTGAAATTAGAAACAGACGCCAAGTGTAAAAATGATCGCCTATTGAAAATAAACACAACGCAAACTAATAGAGTTTTCATATCGAACTGGTTGAAATCAATTGAAATACTAATTGAATTCACAAACATCAATAATGACAAACCACTAACTTGTGTATATTGAGCCTTCAAATTCGTATGTTCATTTGCAATCACCAAACAGATTGTATGCTCAAATCGTACGGGTCAAATGTAAGTTAATTTGCTTTATTGTACAGGTTGTTTATAGAGCGCAACCTTAAATAATCGCCCAGTATAACAGTTTATTCTCTCATGAGGTTGGACTATTCAACGCCGAGTCATTTTGATCAGATGGTTCTGTCCTTTCCTTTTTTCTAAGACTGGTGTGGATTCTCCTTTGCTTGAAGGTCGTTGTCAACTGTTGTCTCCACACAATAAATTAATGTGATATAATTTATTATTTGGTCTTTAGGCTACTGTGAGACAATTCATACCTAATGCGCGCATGTACACGCCACTGCTGGCATTATCTTACTGTCTCGTTCACCCTGAATCACTAGGTTCGCTTAAAGTTCGTAAGACCATTGTTGAGTGGAATGACCAGTCTCAGTATTTACTTTGGTTCAGTCAGCAGCGGGAGTGTGTATGAGTGACAATAAATACCGAACTGTTCAGTGAGGGGCTTCTTTATCAGATTATCTTTTCATCCGCACGCTTTCAGCTTAACGGATCTAGTTAACCCTGATATTTTGACATGCATCGGAAACCCTAATAGCATAGTTATTGATTAGAGTTAACAAGATGGTTACTAGGTCTCCTATCAAGACGACAGGGCAATCTGAGCGTTACTTACAACAGAAGGTGCATGGGTGTTCGTTTAGGAGACTTCATTCGTGTCTAGTATGAGGCCAATAGTGCAGTGATTAACACAGTTGCATCTTGAAAGGGTTGCCAAAGTTCTAGTACTGGTCATAGCAAGGATATGCATAGCCGACAAGTTTTACCAACAGCGAAACTCGAGTCTAGTACATCTTTTCAAAACAGACTAGTTGAAATATCTGTTTAAATGCGAGGACTGCGATTGATTTTGAACGATGTTCAACCCTAAAAACCACCCACATCTCGCTCAGTTAAAGTCAAACGCCAATTTTGATGTGTTGGCCTTTTTAAGTCACGTCATTCCGAGTGACTGACCCTAACAATTGCTTTGCTGCCCATGTGCGAGGGAATGTGTCGAGTTATTTTATTTCTCAGCAATTGTTTTAGCTTAAAATGAACGAGTCAAATTGTGTAACTTCTTAAGACAAACTCAAGTTGCTCTTGTAACCAGCCGACAGGTAAACCATTCTCTCCAGACATTCTCTCCAGGCACCCTGCATGTGAAGCTAACTGATTAACTACTGGTTCTAACCTTAGAGACATAACTGGAGCTTAGTAAGCCACGGTGAACGTTATTAGATCCTTGTTACTTTGTCAGTATGGTTTTGATTAAGCCAACTGGTATCTTCTAATGTTCCAATGACTTGATTCATATCAACATTGAATGTCGAAAAAGAATTTCAGTTAGGATCCATTACGATGAAAATGGTAGGGTTATTTTTCGGCGGTATCCGTTGAATTTATTATTTCAAATGTTCATGCAGTAGAGATTAGGCGGAAAAAAGTTCTATAAAAAAACCCAACGGCGTTCATATTACGCCTCACACACTTGACTAGCTGGACGAATTTCTGGAGAACCGAAGCTATATTTGATTCGTAGTCTGTTGCCTGTCCCATCAACGACACGTCAGTTACTTGATAAAGACCACAACGGTGATCAAACCCTGTTCAATCCGACCGGATTACCATATACATCATATGTGTTGAAAAACAAGGCGTAGTAACGCTCGACAGATTCAAGCCACAAACGTGCACTGTGTAAATTAATCCTTTCAGCGGTTTCGGTATTGCGCACTGGAAAGAGTGTATGACTTGGCACACTACAATTTTTGTCTGTTTGATTGTGTCTAAACTGATAGCTTTTCAGACACCGTACAACAACAACAACAACAAAAACAAAAACAACAACAACAATAACAACAACAACCGAGACTAAACTCGATTGTCAACTTTATTCACATTTAACTTCACGGAGTACAATGTTCCGACTTCGATCACAGGTATGAGGTTCTGCCAATTTGTCAAGTCGATCGTGATTCATACATAGTATTTTCGCATGCCCTAGATCCAGCACATGTGAACCAATGCATCAGACCTAATGTGGCGTCAACGAACTACAGATAACGACCCTTACACAATGGTCTGCGCAGCGAGAGTCGTGGTTTAACCAGACGCCTCGTTTTACCTCAGGCCATTTGGGTAGCCAGGCTGAATAGCGTACGTTTTCTCACATCGGCTGTCGTTCAGGTTGAAACATATTGCAAGGGAAAAGTACGCGCAAAGCACGCGAGATGGGGGTCAGATTACAGTCTTACTCGTGAAAACATACTGGGGGGTGCGTTGCGCGCACATCGTGCAAATAACCTGAAATGCACACTTAAGCGAAAAGCTCGAAAATATGATATGGAATTAGGTCATATGTTCATATCAATCGCTGATTTGTACACGAATACGAATTCGTAACTCCGCTGAAGTTAAATGGGATACAGGTATAAAAACTGATCTACTGATTTTCAGGTGAAAGGAACCCGACATTTGTCTCCTTGACCAGACCACACACAAACCCATTACAGGGTTAAACTCGCTCAACGATTGCTTTATCGATCCACCAAGACATTTTTTCCCATCAGCCATGCATTACAGTTTAAATTTACATTCTAGATCGTGAAATCGAACACGACTTTGAAACTACCCAAAACGATAGTAATCATTCGTCACAGTTTCCTTGTTTATTTAACAATAGCCGACCGTTACATCACATTCGATTAGGTTTCGTCCTTCAGACAACAGTTCATTGAACCCAATCCAGCCGTACTTACTGACATAAATGTTGACTTTTCGGACTATGCGTTTTTTTTAGCAGACTTGAAATGACAAATGTTTCCATCCTACAACTCATCTTCTTTCAATCTTGTTGAACTGACTTGATGAAACCTTAAACTCGAATGTCCTGTTTGATCCGTCTGCCGTTTTGTGTCATGAAAACTAGTGGATTCAAGGATGGCAGTTCTGAAGGTTTGAACGAGAAGTGAAAAGTTCATTAGTGCGAGGTATTTTTAGTGAGTTACACCACGTTGACAGTGCACGCGAAAGGTTTTTCGTGGAGTGATTCGATTTTCTATGTTCAAATGTAAAAGTCCGATCTAGTACAATTCTACTCAGTTGATTGGGTATAATTCCGTTAGATATGTTGGTTGTGTATGGTAAAAACCAATACGATTAGCTGTTTATCCTAACCCCGAAATAGCAGACAAACTAGCAGCGAACCAAACCAACACGAGTTTACGACACAATGCCAGGACTGGACAAAAGGTTTCACTGTTATATCTCCTACTATTCGACAAGCCCTTTATCTTGTGTTGAACCAATCAGATTGCAGCTCGTGACATGCCATTAATATCGTCCAGTGATAGACTCTGGTTTACTTAATACAGATGTGCATTTATAAATCCGTACTTCTACTCCGTGAAGAACAACTGCCTACTGCAAGCTAGTTCAGTTCAGTTTCCTGAACGAAGCCGTTTGAATTGTCCAGTTTCTTGTACTAATAAGCCTCTGAGGGTGCCTAGTGCTGCGACAAAGACAGAAGAGAATTCTTCACTTCCGCGTCTAATCATGAGGGTCACCAAATGAAAGGTTCCAGGTCATCTACCCATTACTTAGGTGACAGGTATGAATACAAGTACGACTCTTAAAGTTTTTCAGATTCTCAATTCCGATGAATAAAATGTGACTGATTTTTTGTCGTTTTGCTGTGTTAGTTGATTGTTATGCGAATAGCTAGTCACCCTGTGCTGCGCTTAACTTGGACATTGTGTGTACTACTCTTTCTTTGAGCACAACTCTTTTTTGGCTGTTTTTATCTTGTTGACGGCCCAGTGTATTATGTATGACTATCGTAATTCATGAATATAATTCGTTTTTAGTCTGTTCGGCATCAGACTGTAATTCACTTCTTCGGAAAAAGCCTGATGATCGAAACTATGGCAACTGTCTACTTATCTGTTTTTCTGATCACAATAGTACAATGGTATTGAGAATGTATCTTGTATTTTGATAGTTGGGACATTTGAGTTATCGCATCGCGTTGTTTACGAACTGCAAGAAACATTGTACAGTGACCAGATGAAACATTACCAAATTGTAAACAGGGTTGATAATAGTTCATCTTCGTGCCGTAAATAGGATTTACGTTTCTGGTTGACTTGGTCCTAAGGAGGACTGGAAGCATCCATATCAATCCTAGTTAAGCTTACGTATACAGAATGTCTTAGACGAACACATATGTAGCAAGCACCTTGACTGTCTAAATGTGCAAACATACGCAAAAGCATTGTGTTTGCTCAAGTAGCTGACATTTTAGACAAAAGATTTGTTATTACGCTGAGATGTTGGCATTCTGTTTACGACGAACGCAGTCAGCAATCGATGATCTTCAAAGGTAATCTTTTGGTAAGGTTTTATGTAATTTCAGCTGATGTCATTCGGATGAACTCCATTGTGGTTGCACGATGTGTACGCCGTACAAAAAGAAGGATTACCTTCAAAAACATAATGAACAGCGATGCAAAAACAATGACCATTACACATACTATCAGACTATAAAACAACATACGTGGGTTCCGTTGCAAATCATTCAATCTCGTTTGAAAACGACTGTTCCAACGTTCCACAATCTGTTTGAACCGATCAACGTCATGATGATGGATGATTTCAGAGAATACCGAGTAACAACACAGAGAGGTCGTTTTACGTGCGTCCACAAAGTGACACATTTAAGTAGGCATGCACAGTTACGTAAACATACCTTTTTACTCTTACAGCTTGTCCAAGACCAAATTAGGTGGTAGATGGATCAAGCGCCGTCCTGTCCCGATTTAATTGTTACCAGCGAGGTTGACATGATAGGCATTCTAAACATCTTAGCTTCACTTGGTCGTAGTGATAACAGGGTAATTAAATTTAGCTACGTGGAACTAGACAATAGATTCTACAAAACACAAGTCTAACGACCTATTGCAAGGCAAGTTTCGCAGGGATAATGACACGGCTTACACAAGGTCAAATGGCCTAGTTCACTAATCACAGTTAGCTTAGACGGTTACTGACAGCTTATCGTTGAGGAAATCTTTAATGGCGTTAACAATCATATTTCAGCAAAGTATATCCAGTCTTGTAAAGGCCAACACATCTAAAGATTAGATTCAAAAGTCTGAGTATATTAGAAACGCTTAGCTCGAAACAGATACCAACTAGAATAAACCAAACTTGCGTTTGATGAATATGTCATGTGAAGCAATCGAACTACGGCTGATATCAGAAAGGATAGATTTTGCTATCAACGCGGTCTTGCCCACAAGCTAAGGATGAATTCTAAGCTTTCCTGAATTGAAGTCGCAGCAGGCGCAAGGAATGAAGTAAGCATTTCGTAACTGTAAACTTCTAATGGATTCAACAATTCAAATGCAAGGGTGGCCAACACTCCGGGTACACAGTACGTGAGTATGCATAACTGCAAATCGCGAACAACTTTTGAGCACATAGGCAGCAATTTAGCACAATTACCCCCAAATTTCACTATCACTTCAAAATCAAATTATAAAACTTACTAATTTACAAACCACTAGGTGAAGACTTCATTTCTCGGAATTAGTAGGACCGCCGACAGTACATTTTATCTTTTCCTTGTCAACCAACATTCTGTCGAAAGCTTGGAAACAGTTCACAATCACATTTATCTTTAAAGATAGAAGCAAAAACAGCCTAGCAAACCACCGACCAATAGCGTTACTTTCAGTGGTCTCCAGAGTATCTCAGAGCTTATTAGATGACTTCCTCTTGGAAAACTTTAAAGTTCTCGATTTGATTACTAAGAAGCACCATAACTTCTGTGGGAATGCTCACACGTCACGAATCTGCTAATTGCTCGTGGCGTTTGGACGAAAGCTGCCGACGCAGGATTAGCCATATATGAGGTTTATCCTGACTTTTCAAAAGCTATTGACAGGATCGACCAATCCAATTTGCTGCAAATGCTGAATAGGTGTGGCCTTGATGAGTGCCTCCTCGTGTAGCTAGAGGATTATTTGCCTGGACGTAGTTTCAAAATCAAGATGAATGGACAGCTGTCAGAGTGGTTTCCCGTCAACAGCGCCGTTCCACAAGGATGGATCTTGGAACCCCTGTTATTCATTCTTGATCTATCCAGCATAATCTAATCGGCAACGTTACTCTACGCCGATGACACAAACCCTTGGCGAGTTCTAGAATGTCTGAAAGATGTGATAAGCTTACGGAACTATTTGAATTGTCCAAAGCACTGGTCCGTAGAAAATAGCTTACCATGTAACGTCACCAAGTGAAAGGTCATGCATGTTCGCTGTCAAAACTGTACTGACTATTACCTTAGCGACATAAAGCTGCTCGTACCAGTATGTGAGCGAAACTCATGGACCCTGGTGGCAGGCAGTTTGAATTTGTCTACAAACTGTGCTGCTATGGTTAGAAAAGCACTAATAACCCGGAACCTTCTAGGAAGAATTTATGGAACCTTCCATCCTGAAGTGCTTCCCGCTATGTTCGCTTCCATAATCTGCCCACACCTGAAAGATCTGTCACCTATTGAAAATGTTCAGAGATGCGCCATTAGAAGAATCATGAGACTTAGGAAAACGCTCTACCCAGAAAAATTAATAGAGTTAGGTCAATCCTCAGCAGAGACCTAATTTTTACCTAAAAAATATTTCACCCCGTGTCATCCGCTGATATATCTCCTCCTACCAAACAAAGACGAGTAGTTAGGGGGTCATACGCCGAAACTGAGGCAGAACTGCTTAATAATTAGGACCTGTTCACACTGGAACACATCACACAACTTTGTGATCAAAACTGAATCGGTTGAGAGATTTGACATCTTACTCGATCAATATATACGTGAGAGACAATCGGCATTACAGGTCGCCAACTGCGCATGTTTTATTCAATGTTGTTTCAGTGTGTTTCACTGTGTGTTGTTGAAATGATTGCAGTCGACTTTTTCATTGAATTCACCTGCTGAATCCATCGTCATTCGATTACGCAAGCCGATTTTGGGTCCAAACAAAAATTCGTACAAGCCCTGCAGTAGCCATGGCCAAAGATCACACCATCAGTCTACATGCCTACCCAAACTCCAAGTGCTAACTTTGTGACGTAATGGTGGGTGGAACTTCAAACCACTCAACAGTAACACTGGTGATTTGATCTCTGAATGACTAGCCTATACGGGGCTAGATATTTTGCAACGTTGTGTATGACTTAATGACATTCTGCTAAACCTCTTTGTCTTGTGTACACACTGTTTTGATTTTGCTAAATCCATATAATTGTATTGATCTGATGATGAATTATCGAAAACAATTGTTCGTCACGTTTACTCTTTTATGATTCAATTTTCGCGGGAATTTATCTTTCTCGCACTTTTATTCATTTTTTCTTTATGCCAATAAACTGTCCAACACAATTTTTCCTTGTCCAGCACAGAGACAGGAACACAGAAGTAGAGATCTTTGTCTCTCCTGAAACAACCTATGAACCCATACGAATGTGGAAATTCTGTTGGTTAAATAAGTAGACGTACTTCCAACTCAACCCAATATGATGGTAACCATGATGACCTGGTAGTAGATTATGTAGTTTACAAATAATTGATAAAACGTAAAAAACAAACTCCAAGGAAATCGGGCTTCAGGAAGATTCTTTAAAAAAAAAGAAGAAAACAAAAATGACGACAATAGTACACTTTGTCAGTCCAAAAATGGACGTAGTGGTTGTATGAAATGGTTACCTGGAACACAGTGAGCAAAAAAAAAAACAAAAAAATCACAGAGAATGTCAAAGGATTACTGACTTACTAACCTGTTCTTTAAAATGTGTAATTTTTTGTTACTGTTATAAACACAATTTGTGAGATAGGGAAGAGATTAAACCTATTGAAAAAACGTTTGCACACACACACACACACAAACACACAGGTTAAGGAGGATATCTGGTTCCATTAAGAGGAATATAGCTGATGAACAGAAGGAGCCGATTATGTAATGAATCAGACGGCAGCCCTGTTGATACAATCATTACAAGCATTGAAAATTATTACATGCATAAGGTAACTTGACTCCATTTGAAATAGAGAGAATCTTAAGTGGTCAGGTCATTTTCTAGAAGTTCGGTGAATTGGACAGAACAGCCAATTAAATGTGATGACAAACAAGGCAACACATATCATTTTAGAAGATAAATAGAAATAAGTACCTTTGATAACGAACAGAAAGAGATAAATGTCGGATTTTTGACTAGACATTAATGCCACACTATAACCAATGGAGATCTGTAGAAAAAATAAACATCTGTCAAATAAATCCTACAGACATGGAAAATGAATGACTCAAAACGTTTACTGGTTCAAAACCTCCATAGTGACGGTTTATGGCGCGTTATCTGATTCATATCAATTCATGGCAATCCCTCCCTTCACTCCACCGTATCACAGTGTGTTGAGTAGGTAACTGAATTCAGAAGTGAAATTTATGATTTTCGGTTGTGGCTTCGTAGCCCATCTGGTACAACGCTTGCCGCGTATGGCATATTGTTTTGTCGCTGGTTTGGATCTAGTCGAGGTCCAGGCTTTTCACACTCAATTCTCTTCTAAATATAACATTATTGTGAGCGTATTCATGCGCAGAGGCATCGAAAGATATTGGAGGGTTTATATGCACAGGTAAAAAATGAGGATGAGTACACACAGAGTAGTAAACGTGATTTTTTAACTAGTCAGGTAGATAAGTGTCACGATGAGTTAGCTCTGTTACTCATTGTGTCCACTTGTCGGTTTGTTCTCATCTGTCTTTGGTCTCAGCGTCAACGAGGTTGATGAGGTGCCTGTCTGTGTTCACGTATTGTTGGCAAGTTGAGCGTTTATTCACCTTGGTTCTGGAAAACGTGTCCCCTCTACCCACTCAAATACGAGAATATATATCACATTTACAAACTGTCAATATAGTACTTTTACCGTGTCGTCCATTGCCCAATTTTGATGCACAGTTGGCTAGCGGGGACGTAAACTGTGATGAGCTGAACGTCATTCACACTCACTCTGTCAGTGGAGTAGAATCGCCCCGTTAAAACTGACGGTGATATGCACTTTGATTTCTCACTCCGTGTAGTTTTTGTAAATTAATGGCAGTTGGTTAGTGCATCAGTAAACACAGTCCCAAACTGCAGTGGAATCCCAACGTTCTAATCAGGATAGAACAGTTGTTAGAACAACAACCCTGTATCTCATCTGAAGCCAGGAAACCGTGTATTCTCCGGTGCACGTGAAAGGAATAATGGACATCCCGGGAAAAGATAAAAGAATGTTTTATTTCACAATAGTTAGCGAACAGTATTGCTGAACTTGGAATCCCAAAAAAATGAACCAAAAGCAAAAACACGAAATGGGAAATGCCACCATCCTAACAAATGTTTTCGTCTACTAACGAACATGGTAAGCAACTAGGACTGAGAGGTAAATAGAAGTGCTGTTAGCGAATTGACCAAAAAACTATAGTAAAAAATTGTAGAAAATGTTAAACACTGGTAAGAATGCTGTTTATTCCATACTAAAGGGTAGAACAGTCTCCAGATTCAGTACACAATCGGTAAAAGGGTAATGGGAGACCCGGCAGGCAAATTTAATCAAACCTTAGTGACTAATGAATACGCATTTATCCGAATGTTGCTTAAACACTGTAAGCATTGTATCCCGGCTGCCACTGAAAAAAAGTGGTTAACAGTTGTTTCAGAATGAGCAGTAAAAAATACATGTTGCTTAATAGAGACTCACAATCTTTGAGTTATTGTCAGAATTTTAGTCCGTACCTATCTGCTAGACCATAGCATAACAGTCACTAGTAGTGGTGGATGTTTAGTAGTTTACAGGTTAACCCCAAATGTCTGATCGGCTTCAGCACATGAGTGAAGAAAGCTCAACACCTGCAAAAAAATAACTCACGTGTTCACATATGTGCTCGTGGTCTGAAAAGTGTGGATCTGAACTGCCGTTCGTGCATATACTCATAGATCACGTGTTCGAATGCCTGACATGTATAATGCTAATGAGACCAGGTCGAAACACCTGAGGATCAGCTGGATCCAATACTTGGCAAAAGTTTCTCTCGGTGAATTCCGGGATCGGGGACTTGCCAATTCACAGGTCATTCAAAGTTGGTTGATCAATTTAAACAAAATAGAATAGGAACTGTATGAGTTAAAGAAGACCACTTCGGCGTTTGATGCTCACACATGAGTGTACATTAGTAGTTTTTTCGAATCTCTCTTCCTTAAAACACGTTACATCACGTTTACCTGACATCTACAAACAATTCACACGCAGAGACGGATGGAAAAAGATTTGTCCTCTGCCACAAAAACAAAAGAACGCACTAACTTGTCGTGAGCAAATTCCACTGACACCAAAAGAACTCAATTTGATGAATAGTGTCGATCAGAGTAGTGCCATAAACGGTATTTTTGACTGAGATTAACACACTGATAAAACTAACTCTAGGACGTTGACCTGGCTTTGAAAAAGCCGACACTTTATCTGGTGATCTGAATTTTTCCACGATTTCTGCTAAAGTCTAGATATCCGTATAGTGTATATTCATTTGCATAAACAATCTCGTGAGTGTATACAACAACGATTGTGCCAGGCACACTTGCCTAATTTATGGTGTACGGATTAGTGAGGAGAGAGCTACAAAAGAGTTAAACAAATCGAGACAGTAGCCAGAAACAGGTTTACGAAAGATAGGTGAGAAGCAAACTTTTTACGTGGTATACGTTAGGTTCCGACTGGACGTCGATATTGAGCGGCAGATTGGTTCAGTATTTCCAAGTAGTTGTTACAGTTCCTTGAGGTAGTCATTTCTTCTCAAGACGAT
This sequence comes from Paragonimus skrjabini miyazakii, assembly GCA_014338405.1. Taxonomy (NCBI): domain Eukaryota; kingdom Metazoa; phylum Platyhelminthes; class Trematoda; order Plagiorchiida; family Troglotrematidae; genus Paragonimus; species Paragonimus skrjabini miyazakii. The sequence goes on along the minus strand of JTDE01003293.1, from coordinate 51,660 downwards.
CTGCTACTCTGTGGGCACAGAAGGAAGCTAACAATAACGTTGAGACTGATTTTATAAGCAGAAGACTTCGGTTGTATCCATCATGTTTGCTTTGGTCTCACTCTAATTGGCACTATGTTGGGTGATTTATGCTCATGCGAAAAATGACTGTATTGTCTTCTACTCTACGTTTTACGTCATATTTACACATACGACACGAAAAAGCAGTTAGCGGTATAGTGATACGCAACGATAAACCAACGGAAAACATTTGCGTTTAGTGGAATGGCATTTCAAAACGACTAACAGAAACCATCAGAGCCATTGAGCTAAGGAGCCCGGTCCAGAAGATACGGTTATTAGTGACTGGAGAACATCCGTAAACCAACAAAACAAGTAGTTATTTTTGTTGAGACAAATAGAACGCTTTTGTGGTAGGTTAACATGTATCACTACTTGAAGCTGTCAAAAAAAAACTCAGCTGGGATGCTAGTTGTCGAAAATAACTCAGCCACTAGCCAGCAATGATGAATCCAGTTAACTGCGACTGTTTATGAAGCCGTCCACCAATCTGCACGGCTTGGACCTCATTGATATTCCGCAACCGCATCTAATTAATAGGGCAACAATAATTGGTGTCCCATCGACATAACGAGTTCACTTGTCAAAAAACGCGAATAAACTATCCTGAACGGGACGGAAAACAGTTTGGGTTAGCTGACATTCTGAGCTCACATCAGCGAAACAGATTACTAAAACAGAAGGATGCTAGCCATTTGCAAATGATCCATACGTTTATACACACAACAAAGGTTTACGCGCCAAATCTGTTATGAATAGTATACAGCCATCAGCTGCATCAACCCGTTCAGTTTGACTGATTCACGCTGGTTTATGTGGTCCGTGAAGAGTGGCATAGACTCTGTCGTAGGGTGTCCAGTACTAGGTCACTAAAACAGAACAGAATATCGGGAATAGTGATTGTGTTTGGTTGCTTATCCGACTGAAAAATTATCTGGTTTTGGAGTGACAAATTACGTGTGGAAAACCCACGCATGATTGAATGTCAAACACAAGCTACCTTAAGTGTTGACATCAACATTGTTGTCAATTTAATGCCTTTTTTCTCAAGCAGTTCGCGGTACAAAACAGGTTCTGTTCTGCACTGTTCCATAGTAGAAATACAAAAAAAATCTACAGTATACAAATCGACTGCACTAAATGACACAAATAGACAACTCATTCAGTCTAACAACATGAGAAATTCCAACGACTGCTGTGTTTAGCAAACGGATCCCTGATTAAGACTAAGCGGTTAGAAAGAGCACCTTGACGACTAGCGATTAGGGGTCTCTGAACTGAAAACAGAAGTACTCGTTTGTTTTAGAACTAATTTCCAATGCGCTGTATTCAAACAGAACGTATACTAATCATAAATATCTTCTTTTTGCCGAGATGTTACCTTATATTCTGATTTCTTTCAAGCTTTTACCAAGCTTGTTTATACTGAAGTTTTATCACTTATCCCTTCACAATGCGAGAAAGCAAAATTTCAATTTAAACTGTCGGTTTAAGGCAGATAATTGTAGATACAGTTGCGTTTCTCAAACTAGATTCAGACACGAGTATGTGATGATCACCTAATCAAATCATCATCAATCTGAACCACAGCACAAAGAATTAACCAACTAATCAATTTAACTCTAATTTCAACTTGTAACCAGTTCGGGCGAACAAGCCCTATTCATTGCTCACAATTGAAGCAATCATTGTACAGCTAATGGGTTCACAGGAGATGTTGCTGTCAACAACAGGTGAACGATAACTTCTCTATCATTGATGTAATTCTACGAATGCATTTTAGCATATCCCTACGAACCGATTGTTATTTTCTCTGTTATGTCCATACTATGTCCAAAAACTATCTGAAATCCCCTAGTCAGATTGCTACAAAATAAGTTATTTGGTCATGCTCGTTTTCATGTTTTCTCTCATAAAAAGGGTCATTTATTGTCTCAGTTAGTGGACTAAAGTCAGTGGACTAAACTCTTACAAAATATTCACTAACACATAGCGGGTAAATTATTGCGGACAGTGATTAGTTAATCAACTAACTAATGTTTGCATAAATGCACTGATCATGTGTTAACGAATATTTTGTACGAGGAAGGAATATAACGAGTTTTGTTATTTCATGCTGTAAAATTCGAAATGTCGGTGGTAAGTAGCATGGTACAAGTCGAAAACAGCTAATCTTGAGTAAAAGTCAACTGCAGTACCCTATGTCAGAAAACGTTCGATTAGGAACGACAATGGAAACGTGTATGTACACTGTGCTGGATGTGTTTACAAAAATCTGGGGCAGTACTACTGGTATTAAGTGCTGAGACAAGGAGACCGTGGAAAACAGTATTTACGTTCGTCCGTGTGTAGCTTCACACATCTTGGTTGATAATAAACGTCTCTGGACAAATGACGTTTTACACCCAGAGCACCTGACGGTTTTGTTTAAATGAATTATCGCAATTTTAAGCCATTGCAACCGGCAAAAACGTTTTCGAGGTAGCATTATTCGCCAAGCCGACTAAAATTGATTACAATGTTGTCTATCTTACCTGGACATTAAACGACGTATTCTGTGGAAGGTTGACAATTTGCCAGGTACGAACTAAAAACAAGCTCCTTTCGAGCAATCCATAATGTTTTGAGCAAGTTAGCAATAACAGTCAGTCTTTGAGGAAAATTCCTAATCACCAGAACGCAACCTATCTGCTCGTGATTATTGGGAGTCACTATTTATCAACAACGGCGGTGGTAACAGTTCTGAACTTATAAATAAGTTCATCTGCATGGCTGGTTGCACGATTTTCGATGGAGGCATAAAAAAAGAGATGGGTGAACGCATTTACAAAGCCCGAATGGTCTACTTCAACAATCGTAACTAGGTGCCAGATTCGTAGGTTTCATCCTTACACCGTTGTTTCGTGTGCTCTCGTATCCTCAGGTTCATCGATACAAAACGTCTCTCATATGCAACTGAGTAACTTATGATGATTTGGCACCACAGTTTGTTACCATTAACGTATTGGACCTTCTTTAGTACAGCAGGCTGGTGATTCCACAAGCCCTATGGTTGGAAATGATGTGTTTCATTGTCCAGTGTCCTGGGTTGTCCTTATTAAAACCCCATGTATTAACTTGTTCACTGGTCTACCGAATTCACCAGTGTAAACTTTACTAACCAACACAGTGAACTGCCCCACTTCAAACTCATTCTAATCCATTCACGGTTTTTATTATTTTGAAGTTTTTATAACCCACATGCTATTGTAGCCACGGCATTATGTACAAATTTGATGATCTGCAGTTCATCTACAACATTCAGCCGTACTCACGGACACAGAAGGGTTCAAGCTGATGTTGATCTTAATAGAGGTCTAATATTTTAGTACAAATGAATGAAGAAAAACAATCAAAGTAATAGATGGACTGAAATCGATCAGCCGTTTTGTGGTTGGCCTGCGATTCATTCGATTTCGGCCTATGAGCCAGAGGAAGCGCAACGGCTAAAGAAAACTAATACACATACCTTCCTGCAACCCCGGTGACCGTGACCCCGTGGTCTAGTGGATAAGTGTTTGGACTACAATCCTCTGACGTGCGTGGTGCTGATGAGATCCATCTAGGTCGAAACAGCTGTCCACCACTTCGCTGGTGGTCACTGGGATCAACCTTTTGCAAAAACAATAGAAATCCAAAAAAAAGAAAAATCAGCAACCTAACGGAAGCCGGTTCTTCGCCGACTACGACACACTGATACACGCTAACCAGTCCCCCCATGACTCTACTCATCGGTCATCAATCAGCCGTTTCGACGTTACTTTCGGAAGCTAGCAGTCCCCTTGAATAACGTAAAATGCACCAGACGCCTCCTCGGTGTATGGAGAGCAACACGGAACGCATTTGTATTACCGCGGTTAAGGAGCGCGAACTTGTATGTTTCATAAATACGTGCTGCTCAAACAACCAGACTATTTTCTGCATGCTAAATAACGTAAGTAATGGAGATCAGATATCAAGAACTATCGAATGGATGAGACCTCACTGAACCGCTCAGCAAAACTGGGCAAATACATGCGATATAAACTCTCTTTCCAAGCGACAACCTCAAGAATGCGCAAATTACAAAAATGTACAAATACACCATGTGACATTGTTACCACACAGATACCCCATACACCTCATTTGCAAAAATACAATCCAGTAAAACGGTCTTACTCAGATGAAATGACCAGCGGTTTTAGAGTGCTTGCTTGCAGTAACAAATAAAACATCAAGACCAACTACGCTTTGCTTTTCAAAGGTGCTTAGTGCTTACCAAACAGACCAGCAGTATAGTGCACTTGGTTCAGCATGACCTGAGAAGAAGTTACGTAGAGGAGTGTCAATACAGTCAAGATCACTTTGTATATATATATATATATGTATTACTAATAAGTAAGTGTGGCAGATTTATGATTTTAGAGGAGACCCAGTTGTGATATAGTATAATAATTTATAGCAATCCGAACTTCCGTTACAAGTTATACATACATATATGATTAATATTAAAACCAAAATCCTCTGCTACTCATCGGTAATCAAAATATCACTCAATAAGTTAATGATTTCAGTGATTTCAACTTAAACAGAAGTCCTAATCGAAGAGTCATTGATTGGAGTTAACAGGACAGTTACTGTGTATTCTCCCGAAGCGGTTGGGCAATCAGAGCATTATTCACAAGTGAATTTGATTGTGTTCACATATGATAAATCGGTCGTACCTAATGTGAAGTCAGTGGTGCAGTGGTCAGCACGGTTGAATCATGAAAGTGTGACCGAAGTTCTAGTCCCGGCAGTGACATGGATATGCATTATTGACGAGCTCAAATGAGAGCAAAACTCGAGTCTTATGTTTCTTTACGAAAGGTGCCGACTGGAAAGTCTCTGAGAATGTGACGACTGAGATCAATTGAGGGTGATGTTCATACTATATTACATACACTACAATTACAAAATAAGCATGCAGTGCATCCTCACATGCTTCCTTCACCTCTCTTCATTCGATCGCTTTGTTTCACTCTACCCAAGAATGACAACTATTTTATTCGTCGCTCAGTTTTAATTATCGGTTTTCCATATTATGTCTCACATGTATGTAACGTTAGAATCCTGTCGGAAGATATCCACAGAGTGTAGTTTAATTATATCATGTTGTAGAAGGCTTTCGGCGAGAGAAAGTCCCCAGAACGTAAAGTATTATCCATAAATAGTGTCACTTGCAGAAAAACGTCACACGGGAAGATCATCGGATGCAAAATAGCTTTTTGGACACAAATTTTGTAAATTACCGTTTACATATTTAGAACCATACTATATTGCCTATGTGGGGTAAAGTTTAAAAAATCAACGAGGGTGAAGCTGCAAGAATATGACCAGAAATACCAAGGTAGATTATTGTCCAAAAATATCTATATAGTGTATTGTTTTTCGGCACTACCTCAAGTTCGGCCACAGCCCAGTTTTCTCGTAGGTGCCTCTTTTCTAAGCCAATACAACACTCGAATCAGATACCTCCACTTTTACTAGACAACATACAGAGTAGAAAATGCAATGAAGCCAAAGTTGCCAAAAATTTCACAAAACGGTTCGGATTAATTGTCTGGAATCCTGAGACAGTTTAACTTGACGTGTGCAGCTAGTAACCAGAGCTGTGAACTCGGCAAATAGAGCATTATGATAACGGAAAAATGATAGCAACCATCAATCTCGATTGTCAGGTTTATCTCAAATCGCATCAACAGACAGTCCAAAAGATGAAAAATGGTAAAGATACTGTCCCCAAATTCTTTTAACCGAAAAATTACGCGGCTAAGGAGTTAATATATTGTTATTACACAGTATAACAACTGAACTGTACAAATCGAAACAAATAGCATAGGTCTTTTGACCAAACTTTCGTAAATTCATGTTCAGACTCGTGTAAGGTCCTGATGAATTACATCTGCCCTGTGTTGAAGAAAAACGGTTACAACTGAATACTGTGTAGTGAAGATTACAGAGAAAAACGACCAGATTTCATAGAGTTAACGATAAGAGACCAAAGTAATCAACAAATCTTTGGACTACTGATAAGCAGTAGGGGATTTTTGGTTGACATAGGTGAAGAATTATTCATAATTAGTCACAGCTTTCTCGTTCAGGTAGATTTTTAAACCAGCTTGTTTCGAAAAGAAGCACTAAACTCAAGTTTTGTTCCTGTTGGAACTCATCAGCAGAGCATATCCTTGCTATAGTCAGCAGTTGATGTTCGGACAAGCTTCCGTGAAGCAACTTCGTTCACCACCGCGTTACTGATCTCGCAATAGGCGCGACCGAATTACTGCATGAAAACATGCAGCTACATCTTTTTCAGTAATGCCCATACAGCCCAGTCGTCTCAAAAGGAGACATAATAAGTGTACCTTACTTACCACAATAACTACATAGATCACGTGATCACGTGCTTACATACCAAAGTATCCATGAGCATCAGGCAATATACATCAACAGCCACGAAAATAATTACCGGTGCTCTCTTAGTACGTCTTGTTGATTCGAATAATATCGTTAACCCAACTAGAAGCTGTTCATAGAAATCCGTGAGATATCGAATTCTGACCAAAACTGAGAGTAATAGATTGTGACTGTGTAATCCAACCCTACGATTCCAAAAACAGGAATAAGCTTCCACGATCTCATTTGCTGCCAACCGGTTTAGTAATTATGTTAGAGTTTTGATTGTATTTTTAAGTATGACTTGTTTGGCTTCAACTTTTCACTAGTTTCTGTTCGACTCCCCGGAACAAATACATACTAAATGCATACAGTGCGCACAAATACGTAAACATATATATACATATACAATATACACTTGTATACTTAGACTGATGATGAGTAGTTGGAAACGAGATTCATCCCTACACTGTTTTTTTGACGATTATTCAAGGGAATTTCAATCACTTTCAACGGACTCGGAGACTATCAATTTTGGTTTTCTTTCAAATGACCAAAATGCTAACTGGGCGAATGATCGAAAGAAGTCAAATTTAACAAGCAAGGTCTTTGGAAAAATTTCAATAGTGTGGCGCAGTTTTTCATAGGTATATCGATTGACTAATTTAACAGAAAGAATTGATCAATTATGTATCTTTGCGTTTCATCAGAAAAATAATCATCTATAATAGATTGAGTGCATTTCATAAATATGTTGAGTCTTCGTATCCAATCATTTGACCGTGCCTAGCGCGACCTCACTGGTGTAGTGGTCAACAAGGTCACCTTAGGAAAGCGTGACCGGAGCTTTAGTTCCTGCCATGGAAAAGATACGCGTTACTAAAAAGATCAAAAATCGAATATAATGCTATTTTTCGAAAGGAACTGACTGGAAATTTAACAAGATTGTAACAACTGAGATCAGCTGTGAGTTGTGTTCAGTTCACGTTTCTAGATACCGATGATGTTGGTTTTATAGGCTACGCTGCGTTCTAATTTCTTCGGATAAATATTGAGAAACATATAATGGATAAACTATGAAATATCTAGACCTATACACTGATTTAACAAATCCGAATAAAAGTTTGACGAGGTGTTTCGCTTCCTTGAAAAAAGTAACAACTCAACTGTTGTTGTCACTCTAATCCGAACGAAAAATCAAACAATTGATGACATTCCATAGTACAGAAGAACAAAGTCGCGTAGAAGAAGATATTTTGGCTCGGAACGTGGTATGCAGTAGTGATAGGCACATGAGCATCATATTGAGTACGAAAAAAAAGAATGACTCCATGTGTGCGTCGCGGAAACAAAGCAAGCAAAGCTTAAAAAATATGGGGATAATGTAGACATTGTATCATTAGAAAAAAAGTTATCGAAGGGATAAAATAGAAAAAAAGACGTAAAACTATAACCGATACCTCATTTAGAAGACAGACTAGATTTATTATAATAAACTAAAAGACTAAGCGAATCAAATAGAATCAAAAGCTTACAGAAAGTTATGAGAAAAAAATCGTTTTAAGGATTATGGATTGTTGGTTTGTATTCTGACGATCGACTTGTGTCAAGTACGTAAGGATTGTTAGAGATTAACCCAAAGTACTTACTGGGGGAGTCGGAATGTCTGTTTGTACACCTTTGACAGAACAGGAGAAAAGAAACAGTTGGAAAACAGCTCCGTTGATCAAGAACCAGTTTATTTCATAATAATTCGTCAAGCTGATCCCCAATCAAGACGTCATGAACATTGACAAGTCCATTCATGTAGTTACTGAAATTTTTAAAAGTGAAGTGACACAAATCTGGAAGGAGCATGTTGTTGTTCTGTAAGTCAAAGCACTTTGTAATGTTTCACACATAGTGAGCTTACTTAGCGAAATATCAAAAGATCCAACGCACAGTCTTCTTATCAAGCAGGACAAAACTGGAGTTATTCAACTAACCTCAAACTCCTTCGTTCTAAGTGATGGTAAAAAATTTTGACAATCTTCTTAATATTTCTAAAAAATATACTAACACTTTTGAAAAATAATCAAGATGCCTTTTCCATGATAAATTTTAGTGATACAAAGTATTGTACGGTTTCCCTAACGTTATCAATGACTCTCGTATAAGCAAGGTATGCATAACATCACCAACATTGAAAGTATAGAGTAGCATGAGAAAGTGGTGTTCAAATTATTCACGATACATTCAGTAACGCAGAATAAATTCGTTTAGAGGCAACGTTGTATGAGCTTAGTTAACGAACGTAGTCTCAAAGGTCACTTCAGAGAGTATGGAACAGCAAGGCTTCTGCTGATATATATGAAATAAGCTAGTGCCTAGAATATGACTAACAGAACTGCTTTCCGGACAATGTAAAATTGAGAAATATAAACTGGTCTACCAAAAACATAGTGTAGTGAACAAGCTCGTGTTTGGTTATTCATCATCAAGCCAAATACTGGACTTTTTATGGGTCATTGTGATCAAGACAAAAACGACAAAAAAGGTAGCAAGTTCAGTTGAGGTTAACCTTGTCATAGATACAAATGAAGACAACGTGTTGATACATTTTCTAGACCTGACATTTTTTGACAATTCTAAGGAGAATTTACATCACCGTTACTGGAATGTCACTAAAATAGCACACACCTAACGAGAGTGATACAACTAGAAGTCGACTTGAAGAGCTGGAGATGAACCAGGCCAGATGTGGACAGTGTCCAGATCACTTGATGTCCGAAAGGCAGGCCGACTCAGAAACCTCATCATCATCATCATAACAGCCATGAGCCTGACCAAAAGGTATTGTGGCTCGGGCCGCCGCTCACCTCAACAGTGACGT
>JTDE01003293.1:21360-32471 GCA_014338405.1 Paragonimus skrjabini miyazakii | reverse complement strand
TTGCGTCGTCGCCAAGGTAGCAGTATAGGTCGGGAGTTGCTCTTACAGTTGTGAGTTGTTGATGATGTGACGTAGAAATCTCTTAAGCCATGTGGACCGTTAACACTCTAACCTTACCGTTTACCGAGGACACATAAGTATGGGTGCCGCTTAGACTAATTTTGGCTAGTTGCTGTTCTAACTCTACCAAAACGAAAAGTTCAGACATTATATTTAAGATTCGTTTGAAATGATCATCTTGACTTGAACAACGTCATTCCTGCCAACCGACTGATGTGCTCTGTAGACGTTCAGTCATTGTTCACAAATGTCCTCCCGCATGAAACAATTGACTATATTTATGAGTTCAGTGAAATGAGTCATATTTCGCTGCCACTTTCGACTGACCTATTGGAGGATGCTTCGCTGCTCTGTACTGAGAATGTCAGTTTTCGTCTTCTCGAGCATTTCTACCGTTAAGTAGACGGAATAGCCATGGGAAGTCCATTAGATCCAATCTTAGCAGACTTTTCCATGCTAAAAATTGAGCAACAAACAGGCAGTTTGTCACATTACAAGCGTCACGTCGACACACTAATATTCAGTTGATCTAAACAGGTGACAGATAATCAGGTGCAACGTCTAAATAGTTGTCATCCCAACCTGAAGTTTACCTGTGAATTTGAGGCCAATAACCGTCTGCCATTTTTAGACATACGCATAATTCGTCGAGATGATGGCTCGATTAGAAGAGCTGTCTATAGGAAATCCACGTGGTCCGGCCAATACTTAAATGTCAGCAGCTTCACAACATAGACGAACACTCGTGAATATTCTGTTAACACGAGCAAGGCAAATATGTACGCATGAAAGTCTTGCGGAAGAACTAGACCTAACTGTTTCCGTCCTACAATCAAATGGTTACCCTAGAAGGTTCATAGGTAGGCACAATAGACAAAAAGTACAAGCCGAAGAGGTGGTCACCGTAGAGAAAGGGATCTACAAAGGGCTGTCTTTTAAGGATCATTACACCATGCATCATGCAACAGAACGAGTGAGAAATTCAATTGAGTGAACGTTCCCTGCAGCTGAACTCCGTGTGATCGCTCGGACTCGGAAACTACCAGTGCCTTCAATCAAAGATCAGCCTATCGGTGCCACCTCACAGTGTTTAAAAACTTACGTGTAACTGCGAAGAAAGTCACATGGGCAGAACCGAAAGACGCTTAATTTCCAACCGTTTAATTAAACAGGTGCAGAAGTCTGCGTTACCGGAGAACGACAATGTTGCTGAAACACATTAAAAGTCAGTTTCCTCAGTCGCGAAACACGTCCTGAACAATGGTCATGTTATCGACCAATCTTGTGCATTCAGAATTCTGCTACGTCATTCTAACCCAAGATCCTTACGGTTTACTGAAGCGGTCGCAATCAACCGACTCAGGTTAGCTCTCTGTGTTCAGGAACTGTCCGTGAATTTGACCCTTCCCTGGACATAATAACTTATCCTAACCCGCCTATTGATTATCCACCCCTCTAGTTGTTTGTTATAAAAAAAAAAAGAATCACCCGTGCTATTGTAAATTTGGTACTGACGAGTCAATACGAAATGCTTGCACCTATCAGTTTTCTTGTTCTGACTGTTTTGTTCAAGGGAACCAATTGTTTCAAACTTACTAATCTGTCTATTAACAGTCTGCATCACCCCCACCTATACCACCTTCTATCTCGTTTCTGAGACCAGTAAGAAGAGAGAGAAGTTTACATATTCACGCATGTCACAAACGGCCCTAGAACCGAACCATGATTGCTAAATAGATAAACTTTACCAATCTGCCTGTACGAATTCGTTCCCTTATCCATTCAGTTATCATCCCGCACATGTAACTGACGAGAACGAACAAAATGAATCTCGAGCATACAACTCACAGAATAATTTTGGTCTTAGTTAAAAATTACGCCGATCAAAATCTGGAATTATCACTTCCGGAGGAAAATGATGACTGAAACACTGCAGCAGTTTACAAAGGTAAATAATTAAACAATTGATACTTTCAACCGAGAACACCTAGATAATTTTGACGTTCATATTTAAATTCTTTTTTGTATTTAATAAAAACATACAGAGTTGAAAAATATATGAAAAGAGATCCACAGTACAAAAATGCACCTTCACAGCCACGACGACAGTAATGTGTCTGAAATGAGCAAGTTGGTTGCGTCAATTCCAAGTCAACGATGAGTAACAGTGCGCGATTTGTTCCATATTTGCAAAACAATCCATGAGCATATCGCTGGTCAATCCGTATCGTTCGTATTGATGCAAATAGGCCTTGCAAGCAAACATCTCCCATGCACGATTGGTCACATGACTCAGGCTGGCCAGTGTGTCCCCTTGAGCGGCTGCATCGGCAACCGCTTCCATAGAATCGGGCAACCGAGTTCCACCACCGTTGGAAGCGATGAACAAACTCCGGGGATACGCCAGGAAGGGGCGTGAGTGGCCACCAAGGGTGTTGTTGGAATAAAACATATTGGCGATAGAACGCTCAGAGCAGTGATCAGCATTGAAAAGTCCTTTTGTGAGATCATGGGTGAAGTCCTCGGGTTTCCGTAGATGTTCGTCGGCCTCGGGTCCACGCAATACGGTATAGCAACTCAGTAAAGGCAAGTGGGTGCGTTGCAAACGGGTCATGGCTTGTACACCGGTCGCGGTGACCGTCCAGTCAAGTTCTGTTGTGGATGAGAGGAATGAAATAACATCCATGAAACAAAAATGAGGTGTTAATAAAAGTGTGTGAAAAAGCAGTTTCCCGTTCATACATCATAGCTATGTTCAGTACCATGAAAGTGAACGCGAAACGGTCTGGCCAGAGCGGAATAAAACAACAATAATGAATCTTGCTCATGATTAGTCGGGGATTTAGTTGATTTCAAGTTGAACATCATCCACGTTTGATCGTAGGTGTCGCATTCCCATAGACTTTCCAGTAGGCCTCTTTCAAAAAGAAGCATTAGACTCGACTTTCGCTCTCATTAGAGCGCGTCAGTAACTCAAATCCTTGCCACTGCCGAGACTAGAACCCCCGGCCACGCTTTCATAGGGCAACCATGTTGATCACTGCGCCATTGACCTAACACTAGGCCCGACTGAGCGTTCATATATGGTAATTCGGTCATGCTTATATGAGGTCAATGGCGCAGCAGTCAACACGGCTGTCTCATGAAATCGTGGCCGGAGTTCTAACCCCAACCGTGGCAAGGATATGCACTATTGACGAGCTCTAACAAGAGCGAAACTCGAGTCTAGTTCTTCCTTTCGAAAGGTGCCGACTGGAAAGTTTATGGGAATGCGAAGGCTGCGATCAAATGTATGTTCAACTTGAAAATAACCAACATGATTTTGGCTTAAACTCAGGACAATCGACAACACAAAACTATCTCAAAGCGTCAAGCGATATTCCAGTCAAATCACGTTGAAGAAAACTCAGCGATGTAGCACACAGTCAGTCATAGTCCTAAAGTTACGAATGCTGCTAGACAAAATGTAGGCTGATAAATGTTAGGCAGCTTAAAATATCCTAGGCTAACAGAAAGAACCAAGAAGAAGAAATAGAATGATTTCCAGTTGGAATATGCTTGTGATCTACTGAGAATTCATGATTCAGAATAGTCTGCAAGCAGTCCACACCCATATTTAGTGGTAATCTCTTGTTCGCAATCCAATAATTCACTCACTGTGTGTTACGTTTAACTTATACATTAACAATAGACAGAGAGATTGGGTGGTCTTGTAGTATTTCAACTATGGTGATGATCGGATCGAACTGAAGGCTACTTAGAAAACCTCAGCAGTGTGCTCATATAATTTTCACGGTGTACACGAAATGCATCTGATCCACAAAACAGGAGTCAACGGTTTACGAGTGTGCTATGAGCTGTCGGAGATAACAGACAGCAAAATCATTCACAACCACGCAAAGCAACTAGTTCCTGAAAACCGAGCAACTCGCTCATCGTGGACAAATTGCGATAGACACCAAACTCTCGGAGGTCACTCGAATGAAGCTTATTCCAAGTAAATTAGAAAGTGTATTCCAATTGAGGACCGAGACAGATAATTAGCCGGATAGGCAAGCCGATAAGCATTCTTTAAACAGGATTCCTAAGACACAGCAGTTAACTAACTGAAGGGGAATGTGTCATTTTGCGGATATTCGACAGTATTCTGACAAAATATGTTCCCGCGCATTCTCAAAACATGTTGGAAGACGCGTTTTGATTCATATCTCAGTGTAAAAGTTCAGATGATTAAAAGAAAACTGGGTATGTCGTCATGTGACGATAGCTACATGTGAACGCGAAACAATTAGACCGGCGGATCATCAGAATGGTCAAAACAGCCGCAGAATTCAAAGTGGGATTTAAACATAATGCACCCAAAATTGTTATTCGCTCGAATACGCTCGTTGGATGGATAACGTGGAGCATGAAGGGTTGTTGATTTTATTAGACAAACCTCTGGTGAGAGCGACCGTTTTAAAGTTCCCTCTCGTTGAGTAACCGCAACACATTGACAGAACACTGAATAGTAAGGTAACGGATATGAAAAATAATGTTCGCGACCGTTCTACAGTACGGTCGAAAACAGAAAGACCACACATTAGCATGATGCATATATGCTCAAGTTTACAACAGCAGTTCGGTTGAATTTTCGAAATGCTTATCATTATTACGACAACCACATTTCTGAAACATTGTTGCAGAAACTCGGTGTGGATAGAACTCATGTTTCGATAGTCAACTACTATGCCAACGCGGCTCCCATCCTTCAAACTATGAGTCCAGAGCTAAACGTATGTAATAATCGGATTCGTTTCCCTAGGAAAAACAAGGTGTGGGAGCACCGGTAACATGGGACTTACTGTCCTCCACCGAAGACCCCGTGAGTAACATCTGACGCCCGTGACGAGCGAGCTGAGACCACGTCTCTGTAGCAAACTCTCGACACGCCGGGCCAAAGTAGGGTAAGCAACGAAGTCGCAGCAGTCGGTAGTCAGGATGGCCACATAGGTGACACAGCAACGTGGACAATCGACGATAACATGTGGATCCGGCTCCGAACTCCGAAGCAACCGAATGAGGCTAAAGATTAAATCGATGCGGTGACGTACAAAAAGCAAGATTACTAACGTTGTTAAATAGATACAGATCATAATCAAAAATGCTTGAAACATTGAGTTTCCTTTATCTAGCTTATCAAGACCGCAAGAAGACACCTTGCGACAAACAGGAATTTTGTTTACTCTCAACAGGCGAATATGCAAAACACTAATTTATACAGGTTTAGAGCTTGGCGATAAAACATTGGAACGAATGAACGTCACATAAGTACTTATCAGGGTAGGGTAAGTCATTTCAGTCCCACGGCAACCGAAATGATTACGTCAGCACTTTCTGCAAACAGAAAGTCAGTGTGTTGTGCCTGGTTAGCAACCTTTAAAGAAACAAAAGCCAACGGGCTGAAAATTGCGACAGAGGTAGTAGGAGCAGACAATGACTCGACGCGGACTGACAACTCAACATCCGAACAAAATTCCAGCGTTTTCGATCACGGAAGACTTAATCGTAACAGGTCACTGGGTTAACCAAACGAATTCGTGTAACTATGTACACGTATCAAAGTACATTGATTGGCTGGAGGAGAGCTCATCATCATGTCACTGTCGAGGGAACGATAACTTCTGATACTTCCCGGTCGTTTATGCCGCGGAAGGGGGTTGACTTGTGGGACCCTACCCAGAGCCAATGACTCAAGAGTCTGACTCACTTGTTGGTGAGGGGCTTACCTAGCCCGAGGGCGCAGTGGATAAGACATTGATGTCTCATTCTGAGCACTGTTGCGCGCAGTGGATGTACTCGAAGCTACATCAGGCTTTTGGGAGGAGAACTACCACACAAAAAGAAGACCGTACGGGATGCAAGTGTGCAAACTTCGACCTGACCTAGTGGAATATATGCACGGTAAGGATATCTGTAAATATGACAAGAAAACTATCAATATTAAGCAGAAAGTCGGGAAAGTTGAGAATTAGATCGTGGCAAGTGAAGACAAAGCATGGGGGTAGGTCCTTCAAACACGCCTACCACGGGGTACAGCAAAGCGCCGTTGACATATAAAGGAACCCACATTTCATGCTATATTAAACCACGGACTCTACTTTAGACGCTGAGGGTCAGTCTATGCAAACAAATGAACCAATTAATGTTTCCACCCCATATACTGTCACGTGAAATAAGAGGTAGCGTACCGGGTGGATGGCGAAGGCAGCCCAAACCGAGGCAGTAGTAGTCGTGATAACCCAGTTAGAATATACAACCGTGTGATTAATAGTCGACGATCATTACGACTCAGATACCGTGAGCTTTACGAACAATACAGTAGTGTCAAAATGAGCAAACATTGTTTTGACAGTAATATGAAACAAAACTCGTTTCCACAGGATAAAAGATTCTCAACGGCGTGGCGTTTATCTTCTGTGTTACATATTGTTGTTTAAAAATAACTAGTACGACGAAAAAAAAATAACGTTAATTCTCATGGTATGAAGAATGGATTCCTCCCTCGACGACGTTTTATTTCAATAGAAACAAGAGCACAATGTGGTACTGTTGTTACACAGAATAAACTGTATCAAAGGACCCCCAGATTACGCAAATTAGGTGATTCATTTTCTCCATGGATTGGTGTGTTCACCAGACAGCATTTGATCGAAATACCATCAATCAGTGTCTCGTGACATTTCAGTCCGCTCGAAGTGTACTCATGTTACGGATTTGTCACGTACGTGCGCAAACCTGAGCTAGCTGGCCAAGCTATCCTGACAGCAAGAAGTTCTTTTTAAACCTCGACACCTATATAGCTTGCCAGAAGTTTATTTCAGACTACAGTGCTCAGCTGGGGTTAATAATGAGGAGGAGGGCAGTACAATGTACCTGAAGTGCTCAATGGGATTGAAATAAAAACCTAAGTTAGCGTAAGGATCATCGGCAGATTGAGCAACTATTGGAAGTGATTTAAAACTGGCAATCAGTTTGCCGTGTTGACCACCACAGGCCACAAGGATAATGGTTAAACGCAGGATTGTCAACGTTTGCGCACGGTCCAGCTTGATTCATTATTCAGCCTACCGACAAAGAAGCGGAAGGACTGTACGTGTTCGGCCGCTGTTGTTAGCTAGCAGGTCAATCGTATAAGGACAAAACCCGTTGACGCATAGTTGGGAGTGTTCTGAACAGGCACAGCCTACATCGGCTGAACCACGAAGTCTTCATACAGGGGGTTGTGTAATGGGGTTACCGGCGGCTGCATAAAATTATGGAGCGGCCAAGCCGAGATATTGAGTATCAACAATGAAAACACAGATCGATTAGATAAACAAAATTGGGAAGTGCTCTCAGTCAAACGAAGAGCTGAGAGATCAATCGAACTGCTGGATGGGAACGCTTTCAAACGAAACAGCATGTTGATTGTTCTCTATTCAGACATTCATTCACGTATCTATTTCCTTATTCATTCACAACGGCCATGAGACTAATCATGAGGTATTGCAGTCCGGGCCGTTATGCGCCGCAACAGTGACGTGGAATAACCCACAAGACTACTAAAAAGATTAAAAATGGACAAAAACAGAACTAAGCGAAAGAACTAGAAACACCAAGAATGAAAAGTGGCATTGGCCGACGGAAAGCATTTCAAGCCAGTGATTTGGGTGATCAGGTGATTCGCAAAGGGGAGGGCGACATCTACTCATCTTAATCAGTGAGGCAGTAGGGGTCCATCAAATCTCCTGACTGCGTCGACGTTTGCTAACCACTTGATTTTACCCAACTGTTAAAAGTTTCATTATATATAGGGTTCCTTTCATTGTTCAGATGATCCTTTCCCACACTCCACCTCGGTGACTCGTTTTTGGTCGGTTGAACATTCAGTCACAGCCGTGAGTTATATGGACGTTGGATATCTTTTCTTCATTCCACGTCCGCAGCAGTTTCTTGACATCTTCAGACGCTCCCGTAAAATTCGTTCCGTTGTCACTGTATAATCTTCGCAGGCAACCTCATTTGGCAACAAACCGATTGAAGGCACGTAAGAATGAATCAGTATGCAACGCGTGCGCCACCTCAATGTGTATTGGCCTTGTGCTGAAACACGTAAAAAGGCAGCCGTAACGTTTTTCCGTTCCGCGTCGTCGTTTAACACAGATGGGTCCAAAATAATCAATCCCGGTGATAGTGAATGGGCATACCTGCATCTCAGTTCGATCAGCGGAGAGTGGAGCCATCGCCTGTTGGCACGGTTGGGAGGACCATCGGCGGCACTGATAACAGTCATATAAAACACTTCTGATCGTCCTGTTGGCTGTTGTCATCCAGTATCGTTGTCATATAGCTAACAGAATGTAACCTAATCCCATATAACCATTGATGTTGTGATAGTGACGAATTAACAATCGGGTTACAAAGTGTTTCGCAAGTAGAATGATCGGGTGTTTCACATTGTAGGGTAAAGGTGATTGCTACAGTCGTTCACATACACGTAAAATACCATTGAGTAAAAATGGATTCAACCTTTGAAGTGGGATGCGACTTTCTTGATCGATACGGGGTACACCTTTGTCGTCTATTTACTGGACCAGTGGATCTGAAGCTTCTTTATCTGTGAATGAAATACTTGTTATGGCACTAGCCTCCATATCTCATTCGTTGCTTCGTCAAGTTCTCAATCGGTCAGTCTTCTTGTGTGGATTGTCTGTCATCTTTTAGACACAAACTGTTTATATCGAAGAAGCCATGCAACTGTACGTAGTGGTTTGTCCCACGATGCGAAGTCCTCAAATTTTGACATGAGGAAATGTGAATGGTCCAGAGTTTGGACAGTAGCGGTATTGCAAACTTGCTCAATGTCTTTTATCGTGTCCGGTTCGATTTCAAAAAGATGTGGCCATTCACTTTCCTTACTGCTTAGGAATTCAAGGCCATACAACTGTCGATCCAACTTCCGAGATTCGTGGGCATAGATGCTGAGCAATACAAAATCTGCTGGATTGCGTTTTGTGTCAACATAACGCCATTGCTCTGGTCGAGAAGGTTCGTGAATTATGGCCAACCGATCGGCAAAAAAGGTCTGGAATCGCTTGGACGAATTGAGCACACCGTGCAAAACGATCACTGAGACAGTCCAAGACGTAGTAGATTCAGTTGGAAATTCCAACTCTCGTTCTATCTGTTGGACCAGTTTAACCATAACGACGGTTACCGCCAACTTCAACCAAGACATACTTGTTAAGCGAATCGGAGCCACTCGAGCTTTCGCGATTGTCAGGGAGCAGCGTTTGATTTGGCAATCGTCGGGCATCACAAGATAAGAGACTGCACCGTATCCTGTCTCAGAAGCGTCGCTGAAGATACGCAGCTGCAGATCACTACAGCGTTCTATTCCGTTGGGTATAATGCACCTTTGTAAACAAAACCGCTTAAGGCATGGTGGTGTCGCTATCCACTTTGTCCACAAGCCCAGTTCTTCACTTTCAATAAGATCGTCCTACGACAGGTGCAACTTACATAATCGGTGGAGTATCCATCGGGCAATCAGTGTAACAGGCTCGATGTACCCGATTGGATTGTAGATCGAAGAAACATAGGAAAGTATGTCTTTTCGAGTGAACGCCTTGTTTATCGATGAGACATCGAATTTGTAAGCATCATTCGTCAGGTCGCACTTCAACCCCAGTGCTCTCAGCACATTGGGTTCGTCTAGGTTAATTGGCTGTGTTGATACCGTATGTTCCGATTCTGGTAGCAGTGATAATAGCTTCTCGTCGTTACTTGTTCAATTCGTGAGGTTGAATTCACCTCTCGCCAATTAGCTGATTGGCGGAATCTCTAGCGTTACCAATGGTCGTTGTAATTAATAAACCGTCGTCCGTGTAAAAATCCTTCTTCGTGATCCACAGGATATCTACATTGTGATGGTCGTCATTGTCTGACATGGTTCTCAAAGTAAACGTAGCACAACTGGGAGACGAAGCAGCACCGAGTAGATGAACGCACATGCGGTATTCTATCAGAGAGCTTTGCATCTTAGCGTTCGTCCACCAAAGAAATCTTGGCGTGTCGCGGTCTTTATCTGGCACGCGAACTTGATGAAACATTGTTTCGATATATCGTTTGGCTCATTCTCCAACTCTGACATCGGTGTATTGTTCGATTTGACTTCCCAGAAGCTCACTGGGTCATTGACTAGCGAAAGGGAAAGCGGCACGATCAGTACGTGACTACGACAGTCTTAAGGTGGATGCTGGTGGGCCCAGTTAGTAGATCAGCCAAAGCACGAACGATGGTGAACTTCATTACGAAATAACATGGAGATTGTACCAGCATCGTGGGACAAACCACTACGTACAGTTGCATGGCTTCTTCGATATAAACAGTTTGTGTCTAAAAGGTGACAGACAATCCACACAAGAAGACTGACCGATTGAGAACTTGACGAAGCAACGAATGAGATATGGAGGCTAGTGCAATAACAAGTATTTTATTCAGAGTTAAAGAAGCTTCAGATCCACTGGTCCAGTAAATAGACGACAAAGGTGCACCCCGTATCGATCAAGAAAGTCGCAGCCCACTTCAAAGGCTGAATCCATTTTTACTCAATGGTATTTTACGTGTATGTGAACGACTGTAGCAATCTCCTTTACCCTACGATGTGAAGCACCCGATCATTCTACTTGCGAAACACTTTGTAACCCGATTGTTAATTCGTCACTATCACAACATCAATGGTTATATGGGATTAGGTTACATTCTGTTAGCTATATGACAACGATACTGGATGACAACAGCCAACAGGACGATCAGAAGTGTTTTATATGACTGTTATCAGTGCCGCCGATGGTCCTCCCAACCGTGCCAACAGGCGATGGCTCCACTCTCCGCTGATCGAACTGAGATGCAGGTATGCCCATTCACTATCACCGGGATTGATTATTTTGGACCCATCTGTGTTAGACGAGGACGCGGAACGGAAAAGCGCCACGGCTGCCTTTTTACGTGTTTCAGCACAAGGCCAA
>JTDE01003292.1:23273-80653 GCA_014338405.1 Paragonimus skrjabini miyazakii | reverse complement strand
ATTTCCCAATAAATCTTAGGATGTGACGGGTGAAGTGGGAACAGTGGTGCTGTCATTTTTGTAGCAACCTGGGGCAGAAAATGATGTTGGCTCTTCAATGCCTTCAACCGGTTTTCCGTATGCGCAGTGCGTTGAACAGTAAGAGATTGAATCCTCTGAATATTGCTCAGCACTCATCCGATTAATTTGTCTTCTTGATAACGCGCCACTTCGGTTTCCGTTGCATTGATGTCTATATGGACAGAACGGATCGGCCCTTGCATCACTATGGTGGGGCACATTCTTGCTGGGTCATCGGCTGCATTGACAACCAACGACCTACTGACTTTAGCAAGACAGGTCATCAAACGTTTATAAGAAAACGGTCACTTAGCTGACCCCGGTTAGATCATTCAAGATATGTTTGTGTAATCCCAGTCTGAAAATGTCGATGATTCTTGGAATAATGCTAACTGGATGACGTGTACATGGAGCGTTGATCCAGTCAATCTCCTCCATATGGAACGGACCATTAAGTGCGAAAAGTCAGAATCAGTTCGTTAGTTGTTTTACTTAATCTCCCCAACCGCAGATTTTATAAAGCGTGCTGTTTTTACTTTCGCGACTGATGGCGGTATACCTATAGATAAGCATCTCTAGACATGTGCGCTCCTCGGCTCAATTACTGGACGATGGTTAAACGTTAGTCGTTTATCGATAGACGTTATACATAATGTCGTTCTAACCACGAGAAACCCCGTCACATGACCGTTTCCTTTCAAAACGCGAGTAACGAATCTGAATGAGATCACTTGCCTACCAACTGTATAATATGTCTTCAAGCAGACTGTACTAACAGGTGATCACCAGCTGCAACGACTGTAGTATGTGCAGGGACTATAATCGGCGTTGCCAGAATGTACGATCTCGTTGACAGTGTTTCCTGCGCAGTGTTTGAACGAACATGGTTGCTCGATAATATCGTCATATCACAAATTAGTCCTGGCTGTCGCTCGTAATTCTCAATGGGTTACAGACCTCTGAGTCCGCGAAGGAGAACTGAAATTATTTACGTTGGCTACAAGATGACTGTTTTAAAGAAACAAAGTGTAGATTTTGAAGCATTACCTGCTTGACGCATGGTCTATTCGAAATAGATAAATAAGCGTTGATGGCAACTAAAAGCAATTGATTTTTGTGAGACAGACTGAAGACGTATGAGTCACATCTTGATGTAATGCCCAAAATACAGAGGAAAGTGACAGCCTCATGGGAAATGTCTGGCTTGTCCGTATGCCCCGCGGTTCACTTCACAAGGATACTGGGTGCTACGTTCCCATTCCGGCGTTTCGTAATTTCACAAACCAGTGTACAACCAGGGCTCAGCGAAATGGCCAAACTTGAAAACCATTTTGACAAGAGAACATACTGGTGCTGTCGGTAATTTTCAACTGTGCTTTTTAACAAGAGGTATATTCTAGGTTCCCCTATTGCAGTGAGTTTTCGCAGGATTCCTAACGTTCCAATAATCCACATGAATTGTTCACACAATTGTCTAATAAGTGATGAAAGTTGCCGTTTGGGGTAGATCCCTTCATCATATATTCATTCTTACGGATGGTCTATCGGGAAATCACCTGCGTATTGACAGAGGATAACACGTGGAAGTTGGTGAGTTTTATGTGGTAATTATATACGTGGAAAGATATCCCAGTAGTCATCCGATTAAAAAATGTGATCAGACTGGTGGATCTGCACTGATAAATTTTGTAATCCATTCTCTGGCCTTTGCTTCATATGCTAGGGTATTTTACGGTAGCGATGGCTGCGGGTTAAGTTTGTTGTTCTTAAGCCAAACTCAGAAGTAAGACTACGAAAGGTTGAATGCTCGTACATATTTTTAAATAATCGTCTACCTTTAGTACAATTACAACACGGATATAGGCAGAAGAAGTGTTCCCGCACGTTTCTAAAGTAAGACGCTTATGCGTAATCCTTGTTGAAAGTGTGAATCCATGCAATCCACTTTAATCGCATTAGACGCCATTACTGGAAGAATGAGGATTTCGCTTCCCCAAATGAGAGCTTAGCAAGCAATAAGTTGTTCATACTTTCGGTTTTCTTCCACGGGCTGACAGTGAAAGAAGAATGAATGGTGACATCATACCATTTGGACTTGAAGCGGATATTATGCAAGATGCCGACGCGAGTCTATATTTTGCGATATGTAATTCGACTGAGAATGTAGCCACATAGACGTTTCATTTTGTCATTTTAAACTGCTGAATTGCCTCGAATTTGTTGTGCTGTGGTTAGCATCGTGAATGATATCACTTTTGTGTATGGTCCTTGAATATGTTTAATGCGACTGTCCGCTTGATAAGAAACAGCCTAAAGAAAAATCCACTGCGTGACTCACTCTTAAACTATCAGTGAAACGCGCGTCTTTCGGGTTGTGAGATGCAACGCGTTCCCTGAAAGTAACTTTTAGTACCAATTGGCTATGCAGCATTTTTGTAGATAGAACGTCCTCGCCACGGATGTTTTTCTGTCGTTACAAAGAAGTATAAGGATTAGCTCTTCAGTTCTTTGAAAACAAGTTCTGCGCCACTCAAGTCTATTTTGGTCCCTCAAATCAAGCTGACCAAAGTCGCAGTTACAGCTCATATGTTGTACTCGACACTTTTTTTTATTAATTTTCAGATGTGCTGAGGATGTTGAACCTCCCCAAAATCATTTTTGCTTGCTCGCCTACTCCAGCTGCGAACACCTTTCTATCATTGCTTCACATTGACGACAATAGGACATATTCGATCGAGTGATAACAAAAGGGTTGGGTTGATACAAGAATCAATCGAAATGAGGCATGTACAGCAGTGTCCAGGTGGTTCACAGTTCTCCAGGAGATAAAAATATTCAACGACTGGCGCACTTCAACATTTCGAACCTGTTATAGTTTTTGAGTTAACCAAGATGAATGAGCGAGTGAGCATATCAAGCAACCTAATGGACCAATCTTGATGTCAAAGTTTGACGTAACGTGCACTGCAGAGTACATTGCACATAGATGAACCAATTCGGCAACGGTTTCGAATTCAACATGAAACAGCAGTGGTTATGGACGTCGTAGTTTTCATATGTCGATTTCGTCACATGCTCACATCTATTTGACACGGAAAATCCACCAACTGTTAACCTAGATTATGTGTACGACGCAAAATGCTAGGCAGTCAACAGCTTGAAAAACTGTTGTATTTTTGATAACGCATGAAGTCGCTTACAACTTGCTCACTGTGTGTCATACTAAGTCGTTGGTCATATTCCTTATGGTTAGCAGGCGGTTGTGGCAAATTTAGAAAAAAATTAACAGACGAGAATCTTCGCCATCCTCTTACATTTTCAAATGTACAGTGCAAATCTTTTATCAGTTATTAAAAGTTGCTCCCTAGCTCTGCAAGAGTTATGTTTCTGGTTCACTTTCGTCGTGTCTGTAACAATTTTTGTATTATAAGATGTTATCAGATAATTATTGTAGGATAAAATTTCACAACATTTACATCATTGTTAGCCGGTTACCTTGAGATCATGGTGTTTTTTAGTTTCAAATGATTGTTTGCAATATTATTGTGCGCTAGAGATGAAATTCAAAGGTTGGTGCACAAAACCTTATTGTATTGACTCACAATAGATTTGATTTGTATATGATACTTTTTACTGGAACGAAATAAAACTTATGGAAAGCTTTTTATTATGATAATTGCAGTTTAATGAAAGTCAAACAAACGGAGTACACACGCGAGTCAACAAAATAAGCGCACTGTCTTGCAAAACAGAGAAGTCGAAGCATTCAAAAATAAGCAAATGTGTTAATAATATTGTGCAGAATGTAATGTGCGTCCGCCGCCCGGCAAATGGTTTTGTTTCTCTCGTTATTCGATTCTCCAATACAACCAAACCAGGAACCACACCGAATACACTGACGAACTTCGACTTTGGAAGATGGAGCCTACAACAAACAACCAGAGGTAGCCGAAGTGAAATATATATATATATATATATATGTGCCTATAATGTTCAAATTTGTGAATTGTGTATGTAATTAAAGAAAATCATGATGCAAGTTAAAGGCATTCTTTGGAATCGATGGCGGCCTGTTAGCCTTCAATTCTGATATTCCGTAAGAACTCAGCGCAAGTTTGTCTCGAAGCCTTATCAACTCACCAGTATTTCTTGAAGCTAAAACTACAAAACAGCGTTGGAAATTAGTCCTATCGATTTTTTTTCCGGACAGTTGGCATGAAGACATGAAGTGGACTATAAATATACCAGTTGCCAAAGGTGTGTAACGGTGGTGAAAAAATATTACGATGGTCGTCATGATTTACGGCTCAGTTGCTGATTCCATCAGTGATGTTTTGAACAATTTTGTTTTCAACTTCGAATAGTTGGTCTCTCTTAAGAACGATGACCCAACATGCTCGAATATTAATTTTTTCACGGACATACGTGGTAAGAATACGATGTTAGTAATTGATGTTTTTTTATTGCCCGTTGAATAAACGTCCAACACACTCAGATCTGCAATTTATCGCAACCATCCCAGTACTGCTGGATTTGCTGGTCATTTTCTTAAAACACTGCAAAAAATAGCATGTCAGCATACTCGTCAAGAATAATAATAATTGAAACTGTTCTCACTAGAGGTTGAAAGCCAATGAAGTAACTATAGTGAGCAACTTATCTGGGGTCACGGTTAGCAATTTATGTTTGCGTCCAGTGAAACCTGAGGCTAATAAATGTTAGTATGGTAACGGCTTCAAAATGTACATGAGCTGATTCTCATCACTGGTCCACTGTAACAGCCGAGGCTTCTTTGTTGATAATAGTCTTTGTTACGATACGTGAGGTAAAGGCACACTAGGTGGATGCGCTTGGTTGAGAAGCACAACGATTATATAGCTCAGGTACCAAACCGTATAGGTTTCATGCAAGCGAAACAAACATATCCACATTCAGTTCACCAGTAGTGAGAAATCTGTAAACAGAAATCCCAATGGGATTTCTGGTTTCACTGTTTATATACTGACAGTGTTAAGTTAACCTTGGATAGTGACTGCTTTGCATATTCCACATCGTTAGGGTAACTCATCTCAACAAACAAGCTGTCAGAAAATCATTTCTGAATGAGTGTCTTGATTGTGGGCGCCCCAGCTAGCCAAGCAATTTGACGGTTAATAGTAAACCTGATGTAAATCCTATCAAAATACAAGCTGTCGACAGTGATGGCCGTGAGGTAACGAACTTAAACTAAACAAGCGGGGCGCTAAAAATGGTGCTTGAACATTAGACAATATGATTTGCTGTTTGAATAATATAAGTGTTGGTAGCAAAAGCGACAATGATAAGCTTAATAGATGTAACTTCCCTTCGAAACGGTACTCAAGACTATCCACGTGCTTTAGGTATAAACTAACGTTTTGGCGAAATCGAAATGGATTATTGGTTGTACAAGACGTTAAAGCATTTACGATTCTTGGTAGTACGAAACTGTAAAATAAAAACAATCACTATATACCAGTTACTTAACAAAAAATCTTTTATTCTCTCTAATGAACCGTGTCTGAAATTCCGACTACCTAGTGTTGTTTGTCACCCAGTGGATGATTTTCGAAGAAACCTCATTCGGTAAACTACATCGTCAATATCACCACTAAATAATTCAAAAATGCAAATGCATATAACTTGCACATTTTTCAAAATTCGTCTACGTTCTTATTAGCACGCACTTACCTGCAGACTACTGTCCATCACGTTTGCACAATGATCACATACGTGACGTAATAATGCATTTGCCGAAAGGTTTCCAACTTACTGATGTCATTTTTCTTCAGTTCTGTGAGTAATTAGTTTACGATGATTAACAGAATGCACGCGTAAGTTGTATACATAGCATTTCAATCGGTTTGTTGCAATCTGTTTTCAGGGAGAAGCATACACCTTACGTACATTTGCGTTCTAGAAAATGGTGTGTTTTAGTCCCATATTTCGCACACCGTTCGCAAGCATAATGTTAACATAAACGCTACCATGTTCTTACCAGTTGTAGCCAACATGATATGCGTTCTCATATTCACCTTAATGGCGACAACACTGCTCCAACTTCACCCGTCACATCCTAAGATTTATTGGGAAATCGTAATATACACGACGTGTATAAAAGCAGCAAGGTGTTTCATTATAATAATGACTGAGCGAACGAACAGCTCGAACGTTGTCCAGCGAAAGAGAACTGGCGCATCCCAGATTATTTTAACACGTCGGAGTTCCAAGTTATCGGATCCGGTCTGAAACTCGGTTTACCCCGAGTTGCTGCAGTTCAACAAAAGTTGATTCGATGTGGGAGTTTTTGTTTTGTTCACCGGAATGTGCGATATACAGCTTCAAATTTGATTTCCAGGAACACGTGCTTGCTGGAGAATTTAATGAATGGAGTAATGCAAGGAAATTTTTCCAAGTGTGATAACTGACCTAATATGTTGCGAACTGAATCCGATTACATTCTGACAATAATGGGTGGTCTTGAGCGTCATACACTACTGGTTCACACAATAGTAAACAAATGGTCTGGTGAGTGGCGAGCTAGCGACTCGTCGTTCATACGCATCAAATGCAGGGCTTACATGTTGTTTATAGGTCGTCAGAACGCGGAAAATGGATGTGGAACATAGCTTTTCAAAATGTGCATCATCGGGTCAAATCAATAAATCGACTGATCGTCTTTGTGAAGGTGACAGCCGCGAACGGAAGACTGGTGATTGCGGACACTTTCAGCATAATGACGCCTATGTGTTGTGTTATATAAAGTTCATATTATCACGGGTTTCTCAAAAAATTGGCGCCTCTCTTTATACTAAGTCTTATCTGCTCGCTGCCTGAAACTAAGGTGTAGTAAACGGAACTCTTTTGCGGCCTGTTTTCCTTGTGTATTTCAACAATTCGTGCAACGGAGTGGTTGTTGCCATGGCGAAACGTGAACAACATATCTGCGGTCGTGAGCTGACAACCTACGTGGATATTTCGGTTAAGTTACCGAGACAGATAACGCTATTGAAAGTTGTGTTTCTCAAACGCAAGTCTGTTGTTCACTGATGTTTCTTTCTCTGCAGAACAAATGTAGATTTTGAAACTAAGGAGATAACCTGCAGCCAAAGTAATATACCGAAATCGATGCTTTCGTAACTGCACCAGTTGTGTGCGTTCGACATTTCTCACTCCAAACCAATTCTTTCTGTAGTTTGCATACTGAAACAAATTTGGTGAATCTTGATTATCACTACTTATTTCCAGTTAAGAATTTTATGAGACATTTGGGAACTAGTAGAATTGGTCGTCACTCTTAAGATTCTTCTAATTTCTCTTCGTACGTCTTCAATTATATTCCAAGTGGCCGGGTCGATTCACACGTTGATTCATGGAGGTATTTGCAAGAAGCAAAAATATCAATGCGATAAAAATATTTTGAACAATGAACTCATCAAAACCTACCTTTATAGGAGGAATACAAGACTGAACAGAAGAAGGGCCACCGTTTTGTGGAAAAAATACTTCATTACGGTAAACAATCTGTGAAGATTATGACTGGCATGCTTCGTTTCTTTCTGTTATGTAAGTTTTTCCACTATTTCAATATCCTGTGCAATTGGGTTATACGTACGAATAATATACGTTTTCTATTGTTGTGTCTAATTGTGTTTTGCCATTCTTATACGTTCTATCGTTGTCCTACGTAGTTCAATTCGAATTACAACACAATCAATGTATGGTGAATGCTATGAACTAGTTGAGAAACATTTTTGTCGATTTCCACAGCTCAGTATTCATTCATCAAGTAGGCTGGATAGACACGAGGTATCTGGAAGTCGTTCATTGATCCCCTATCAACCGACAGCATGCTCACTGTTAATGGAGAACCGGAACTCTGTCGGTAAGTGAAATAGTGTAACCTGTAGCTAATTGCGTGAACGCACCTTTCACGGTTGCGTTGATTATTTTTGAAATGCTGATGATTAGTATGGGTTATTTGGTTTTCATATAGATTGAACATCACCCACAGTTGATCGCAGCTGTCATATTCCCATAGAATTCTTAGTCAATTTCTTTCAAAAATGTAGCACTAGAGTCGAGTTTTGCTCTCACAATGGAAATTGATTGAGCGTGCACATGCGATGATAATTCGGTCGTGCCTCATGTGAGATTAATGGCGCAGTGGTTAACATGGTCGCCTTATAAACAGCCTGGCCGTGATTTTGGTCTCAATAGTAGCGAGGATATGCACCATTGACGAGCTGCGATGGGAGCAAACCTCGAGTCTAGTGCTTCTGCTGTTCGAAGAGGGCCTACTGGTAAGTCTATGGGGATGCGACAGCTGCAATCAATTGTGGGTAATGTTCAACCTTCATTTGAGCATTACATACCAAGCTTTTCAAAATCCTGCTTACAGAATATATAGGCCGGTATATCTTACAGCTCACCACATATGAGCCTCAGACGATAGAAAAGCAAGATGTGGATGAAAATTCAGCGTCACATGCTATGTTGAATTTACGAAATTGTTGCGAACTTCACGTTCTAATTGCGTTTGCTGACATGTTCCTCGTGACAATTTCTAAATGTGCCTCCATACTGGAATGTAACGAATTGCAACACTCAAAATGAGGCTGTAATTAATTTGAATAGTCATCCTTTTAATGGCATCTTAACAGAAAATCGACAGTTGGGGAGTTTCTAATGCAATCAACTACATACTTATTAACAGTTGGTTAATGGACTCCATATGTTCTCGCGATTTACTTATTGGATGCATCTGCGGATCGCCCAATTACACCAGCAGTGATTTGACTGACCCCGTAGTGGTGGTAAGTAATGTATCATATATACCTTGCGATTACAAACTAATAGGTGGTGACTCCACCATGCCAGATATCTCCTGGACCTCAATCACAGCTTCTGGAAAGCAAACTGATTTTCTTTCATGCATTCAACTGAATGAATGGGACCAACATTTTTTAGCGCCCACCATACAGAAACATAATGTGGATCTCATATTCACCACAGGTATGTCGTCTTTATAGATATCCGTTCCGGAACAATTTCCAGGAAGTGATCACATTGTCGTCAAGTGTCAGTTTGAATTCCATACAGTTATCAAACTCACAGTTGTATTCTGCCGTCCGATCATATACATCGATTAGAGTACTTTCTTCTCCATACTAAGCTCCTTAATTTGGGAAACGTTTTTTCTTACATCATACCCAAAAGTAGCAACCAAGGAACTTATCAAACACTTCAACTTTTGTATCGATATTCTGGCTCGTATAAAGTCAAAACGCGTTGAATGTTATGTACACGGTAGAATCCTAACTGCAAAAGAGACTGGTAAACTTAAATCACTTAAGTCGATGCGCAGAAGAACACTGGACTTCTTCCTAGTAATGGAATTGAGCAGTATGTTCGCACATATAAAATACAGAACGCAGCTGAGTTATGCGAACAAAGAAAAGCTTGCGCTTGGCAGTGAGCAAAGGAGCATGAGACTAATGCAACTGATGGGACGGAGAAATTCCATGAGGGACCATCCTATACAAGTTATTGTGAAGGGTTTGGATTGGATGAAAGCATCGATAAGAAGTCAGCCAGGGATTCGCGGAAGACAATGGCCAATCACTGTCGACAGGGCGAGCAGACTGGTATGTCAGCGTGGGAACCAATCAGGACGGCACGCTGGTTTAGCATCGGATTTTGTTATAACGAATGTCAGATTGACCAAGTTGTTTGAGTGCGTCACGCGTTGAAACAAGTTGTTCAAGTGCGTCACGTGTTAAAACAAACGAGCTACTGGCAAAGTGGAGCCGACCAATGGGAAAGCTGAAGCGACAGCACCAATTGTGGTTTTTCATTGTACTGATGCGTCTTGTCTATGAAATTACCAATAGAAACTCAATAAATCGAGATTTGCTTTGTGTCACGAAGACTGGTTTTTGCTTTCGTTCCGTGAGGCCGTGATTTTCAACAGTTATCACTCTCAAAGATAATAAGTTTGTCCATGATTCAGTTGAAATATGTGAACTCTTCAACTCACATTTTGTTGCTGTGTTTAGCGTGGAGAGCACTGTATTACCCGTTATTTCGTTGAAAACAACAAAAGTTCTGTGCAATATTTCGATTAATTTTAGATGTATCCGTCTACAGTGGTCTACCGTTAAACCTCCAATCCACGCTGGACCTGATGGTATTTCACCAGTCGTTATCAAGCAAGGCGGTGAGGATGTACCCATCCTTTTACTAAATTTGTTCACGTTATCACTTCTATACGGCACTGTCCCAACACAGTGGAAAAAGTCAATCAAAATGCTATGCTGAAAAAGTGTCTCAAGATAGGATATTAGTAACCATTGCCCAATGAACAACACAACAGTTTGCTCCAGAATGTTTGAAATAATAAGTAATGCACCCATCGTCGAATTCATAAGCACTCTTGCCTGACGTGTCAATTGTAATTAATAAACCATATATCGGAATCTGCCGATGCAGGTAATGCGGTCATTATCTCACTCCTTGACATGCAAAAGGCATTTGATCGTGTGCCTCACTAGCGCCTGTTAAACAGAATAGCATCCCTTGGAATACACGTCCCCTTGTACAGTTGGATTTTTTCATATCTTGGAGGCCGAACCACAATTGTCAAAATCGGAGAGCACTGCTCAACACCAAAACCAGTGACTAGTGGAGTGACAGAAGGAAGCGTTCTGTTCCTCATGTATATAAATGACGTATGCGATGTTAATAAACACGACAAACCCTTTCTGCTTGCTGACGATATCAAAATCGTTTATATATTCCGTTAGCCTAGCTACCTCGCCTCGTGTTTACAAAATATACGTCACGACCTAGCATCTTTGGAGTCGTGGTGCAAAACATGGTTCATGACGTTCTGCGCGAACAAGTCGAACATTGTCACTTATGGTTGTCAAATACCCAATGGGTCTGTCTCACTAGACGGCCATCAAATTGATACCGACACATCCGTTCGAGATCTAGGAATATGGTATTCAAACTTATTCAACTTATCTGAACAAGTACGCTCTGAGATAGCAAAACTAGAAAAACAGTATGTTGTATCGCAAAGGCAATCGGTCTAACGGATGCGAGGCTGGCTGTTCACAAAATGTGCGCTCGACCTCAACTTGAGTATTGCACCTTCATTTTTTACTACCTACGCAAATCTGACGAGAGTGTTTTAGAAAATCTCCAACGATCATTTACAAAAACCGTAATAGAATATTAATCTACACTAGCCTATAAAGAACGTTGCCAAACACTTGTTATTGACACACTTTAGTTACGAAGACTACAGTTGAATCTTGCATTTCTGTATAAGCTGTTACACTCGGACGCCATCACCACAGCGTTTGATGTTTATTTCAAACAGAGTTTTTCATATGGTCTAAGAAATAAGGGTTTCACTTTGTCAACATCGTTAACTCGCAAAAAGATACGAGCCAACTTTTTCATTGTAAAATATTCCTATATTTTGAGTAGACTTTCGAAGGATGTCGGAGCCAGTAACAGCATTCAGCATTTTGAAAATAGCCTGGCCAGCTTCCTTAGATCATCAAACATAATGTCAATCTTCAAATTTTGTGTATCCTCTGATGACCTCTTTCAATGTGGTACAGATAACGTTAAGCCGTCAACAGGATAAACGCATGTCTCCGTCTTTACTATCAGGGTCCCATCTAAAACAGCTTGCCTGAAACTGTCTACTGCGTATTCACTGTTTACCTACACCAGATCACGCATTCAATTCATTACGCACTCACTAAATCATATCATTTTACTCACGTGCGTCACTAATATATAGTTGTACTTAAAACTCATACTTAAATATATATAAAACATATAAACTTTTCTACATTTTATATATATGCTTACTCCTAATAACCTGTTCACTTTGTTAATCAACCGATTTTCAATTAATGTTAGCCGGTACTACCAGTTAACTTGGCCGGCATCCCAAATTCTCCAAAGAAAACCATATTAAAAAAATTCTTCCTAGTTTACCTTATATAATCTAACCATAACCTCAATTAACACAGTTTGTTGTTTCCCTCGCCTCAAACCCTCCCCTTTATCCATTAGTAACTGTAGCGTTCTATAAATTACATACTCTACCTTAAACATTGACTCTAAAAAACAAACTGATGTCAAAACCTTCGAGGGTTTGGATGCAGGGGGATAGCACACGATTACCACGTGATAAACAGTATAGAAGTAGCTGCTGCTTACCCAATTATCGAGGAATGTCATGACAATTATTTGCGGACATTATATACTTTATTGAAAAAAACAACAATATTAATATCACGTGAAGCTTTTTTGAAATAATATAACATTCACAATAATCTTCATGTTACTTGTGATTACTTCACATTCTCCCATTTAACACATGACATTGCGCTCTTTTTCCCATTCTCACCAGCATCTATAATGTACAGAAAATTTTTGCGATGAATGGGCGCTCAGTACCCCATATTGGCCGAACGATTAGCGAAATTATTAACATTTTGACGCTGTTAAGCGGTCATCGATGGCCCGCGCTGAAATCTGCTCAACTCTTCACCCGATTTAGAAACATCCCGTCCTCCCTCACCGAAACTCTACCATTTCAACATCTTTCCAAATGAAGTTACGTCAAATAACGGCGAAATCCATCGAAGATGAATTCGCACGTATTTCCACGAATGACCTTGAAATATTTGAAACGTCGTCTTTACCTAACCTTGTGGAAGATAAATTTATATTACATCTCATTTATTGGACTGAATCCGTGGAAAAGGCGAACTACCTGCTTTCTATATGTAAACTGTGACCATTTCCCCTCTGATTACGTCTTCTTCTGTCAACAGGTTTCATGTTTGTCTTTTTATATATTAATTTGTTGCTTTTTACCGCATGTAATTATCTGTCATGATCGCGCACATCCGAACGTGTTTCTCACAAATGCGTTGAAAAATATATTTCATTATTACTAAAAATACGGTTATTGCTAAGTATCAACTTGAAAGCAGGGTCTAATTTATCCGGCATAGGCACAAAATGGAATGCAACACACTGGAAACGAAGGTGATGTCAGAGCACCCGAATATGCGTCCGTTTGCACTCTGTCCACAACTGGGATTTGAATGTCATTCACCCAGAACTCACTGTGTCATTTAAAGCGAGAGTTAACAGTGGCTTGTTAACTTTAGGCTTGTTTGTCAATAAATGTCATGATGACACTCTGTAACGTTCTTTTTCAAACTAACATGGATGAGATAAAGTTTACGGTTCTTCGAGTGTGCTGCTCACAAACGGGAATTATCGCGAACTCTACTTCACGAAGCCTGCGGTATATGTACCGCAGATCGACAAAAGAAAGATTCTTCAGAAAAATGCAAGGGTATAATGGTTAATCAGCACAATTCGTGGATAGCTGCAGCGAACTTAAAAAAACTAGCCAATTTGCTACCTGTAGAGAAAGAATCCATTTCCTAAACTTAATTTACAGAAGTTAATCTGACCAGAAACATTGGTCAGGAATTAATATTATCTCTACAATACGGTCATCCAGCGGTCCAATTGAGCACTCCGTTAATTAGTAAGAGGTCGTATATTTCAGCTAGGATGAACACAACCGCTTAATCTGTTTTGAACGCAACGCTGCAGTTCAGCTTCTGTTGCAACGACGTCTATATAGACAGAATAGATCGGTCTTCACATCACGGGGCACATTCTGGCGTGGTCTTCAAATGCACAGCTAATAAACGACCTGTTGACAGTAGCAAGCTAGATCATCAAACGTTTCTCAGCAAACTTTGGACTGGTTGGCCCTGGTTGAATCGTTCAAAACATGACTGTGTAATCTCAATCGGAAAATGCAAATGGTTATTGAAATAATGCTAACCAGACAACGGGTACAGAAGATATTAATGCATTCAGTCTCCTTGATATGGAACACACCATTAGAATAAGAAACGTCTGAGTAATGCGGTTGATTATTTTACTTAACGTCGCCCGATGCAGTTCATGTGAAACCTGTGGTTTACACACCAGCGACTGACCGTGCTATATCCACATATCAGCATCTCGAAACATATACGCTTTACGGCTTATATAATGAACGATTGTTGGACATTACTAGCCTATCGATAGGTGTCATACAGAATCTCAGTTTATCCACAAGAAACCACGTCACATGGCCGGTTCGCTGAAAAACGTGATTTGCAAATGATTGTGATTATTCGCCCATTAATTGTGAACTATGTCTCGACACAATCTGTATGAACGCGTGATTACCAGATGCAGCAGCTACAGGATGTGTGAAAGTTATATCCGGCGTCGCCCGAACGTATGAAACCGTTGATAGTGGTTCCTGCTTATTGTTTAATCAAACCGTGTTGCTGGATAGTTTCGTCGTATTACAATACGCTTCTGCCTGTCTATTGCGGTCATCAATGTGTTACATACGTCTGAGTCCGCAGAAGAGAACTTATATCATTTACGTTGGCCATACGTAGGACGGTTTCAAAAAACCAAAGTGTACACCGTGGAGCATTTCCTATTTTGTCATATGGCTTCTTCAAAACAGATACCTATATGGTGACACCGACCAAATGTAATTGGCTTCTGTGAGATAGACCAGAGAAATATAACTCATCTCCTGCTAGTAATGTTAAAAGTACAATGTGAACTCCCGGGAAAACATTCAGTGAAAAGTGACGGATTTATGAGAACGTTTCTCGCTGATATGACTGATCTGCTGTCCAGTTCACAAGGATGCCGAAAGTTAAGCTTCCATACCCGCGTTTCCAAACTTCACAACGAAATGGCCGAAACTGAAAACTATATCGACAGGAGGACATACTGGAGCTGCCGGTAATGTTCACTTGTGCTTCTCGAAAAGAGGCACATTCCAGGTTCACCTTCTGCGGTGAGTTTCCCAGGATTTCCCACATTTTCCAATTTTTCACATGAATATTTCACAACAGTGTTCGGTAAGTGATGATAGTTGCTGTTCAGGGTAAGCTTCCGAATCATGTGTTCATTGTAACATATGAGTTATCGGGATCTCACCTGCGTGCCGTCGGTGGATAGCACATGCCAAACTCGGTAAGTTTTATGTGGTATTTAGATACTTTGGAATATATCTCAGTATTTATCCGATCACAAACTTGGGTGAGGCTGCGGGATTTGAATAGAGGAATCCTGTAGTTTAATCCGCAGCCCATGCAATATATATTTTGGGATATATTCACGGCAGGTGCGATGGCTGATTTCTGAGGGACAAGTTGATGTTCTC
Source organism: Paragonimus skrjabini miyazakii (assembly GCA_014338405.1). Classification (NCBI taxonomy): domain Eukaryota; kingdom Metazoa; phylum Platyhelminthes; class Trematoda; order Plagiorchiida; family Troglotrematidae; genus Paragonimus; species Paragonimus skrjabini miyazakii. The sequence goes on along the minus strand of JTDE01003292.1, from coordinate 65,277 downwards.
AAGATGAACTCAGTAGTAAATCCACGAAACAGTGATTAATGGTACATAAAATTGGAAAGAAATTACAACCTTTAGTGCAATTTCCAAATGGATTTGGATAGCGAGAGTGTTCGCGCACTTTTTCAAAGTAAAACACATATGCGATATCCCTCAATAGGCGTCCTTTATTTTCTTCAAAAAGGCAAACGTAGGCTATCAACTTTCACACATTTGATGCCACTACCGGAGAAGTGAGAACTTTGCTTACCCAAATGACTTTGGCAATCAATACGTTGTTGATACTCCCGATTGCTTCGTAAGAGCTGACGGTGGAAGAAGGATGACATGATATCATTCGAACTTAAGTTGAATGTCATGCGAGGTGCCGAAGCGAAACAATATGTTGGCAGTTACAGCTGTAGAACCGCCTCAGATTAAGTGATCTAGTGTAAGTGCCGTGAAGAATATTACTCCAGTGTCTGATTCTTGAAAATGTTTGATGGAACAATCCATTTCTAACGAAAAAACACCAAGGAAAATCGACCGGGTGACTCACTTATGAAAATCACTTGGGGAAATGCGCACCTCTGGCGTCATGAGATCCAATACTTCCCCTAAACATGACTTTTAGCATCAATCATCTTCACAGCATATCTGTAGGGGAATATACTGGTCACTAATATTCTTATCATGCCACAAACGGAAACGACGTTCTGGTCGCCTAATTCTTCGGAAGCAAGGATGGCGTAATTCGATTTAGTTTCCGTCATTTAGGTCGAGCGGCCCGAAGTCATAGTTAATCTCGTTTTGTTTTAATCAACACGGTGTTTTCCGGAAGGTTGTTCAAATTTATCCGTTTCCAGATGTTCTGGGGATATTGCGCCTTCTTAACACTGTTTTTATGCGCCCATGTACCCGCCCCGTGAAAACCTTTCCCTCATTATTGCATCGGATGGATTACAAGATGAATTAAACGATTGAGTGCTAACAATATGGTTGGGGTGGGACAAGGATTAATAGAAGTGGGGCGTGTACAGCAATGTTCAGGTGGTTTACAGTTCCTCAGGCAATGATGATATTCACAAGCAGGCGCGCTCTAACATCCTGAACCTGTTATAGTTGTTAAAGTACAGAAAGTAAAATACACACGAACATATCAACCAAACCAGTAGACGAATCTTGAGTTCACAGTTTTACGTAACGTCCACGGTAGGGTAGCTTGCATAAAGTTGCATCTAACCGCCAAAGATTTTGGGTTTCATCTTAAATCCTAGTGGTTATATACATCGGGGATTTTCTATATCGTTTTTATTACGTATTCCTATTTGCGTGACAATGTGAATCTATCAACTGTTGAACTTGACCGTGTGTCCAGGTAATCAAAACCGGATCTCTGAAAATTCCAGTTTTAATGGCGACTTCAAACTACCGTCTCCAGAGAAATGAACGGTATGCACTTTTCTATGATTTGGACACCCAATATCGTACCCACTAAGGTGTTTAGCGTGTGTTCACAATCTAAACCATCACAACCGGTTGAGCCACGGTATAACACGTAAACATGGTGCAAGTCAACTTCTGACTAGTTAACACATTTATCCATCAGTGGTGTATGCAACGTGCCAAATGAACATGTGGTGATTCGCCACGATAATTTCTCAAACGGATAAGATGATCACGGAAACTAACAACTCTCACGAGAGGAACGCCAGGGTGAACCATCTGGATTTTGCCATGGAATTATCAAATAACACGGTACCACGCGTTTTACAGGGCCGCCACTGCCTCAATTGCTGTCTGTTACATCGAATCATTGTTTAGATTTCTTATGGTTAGTTAGTGGGGTCGTAAATTTGAAACAAAAGTTAACAAACGAGAACGCTCATCATCTTTCATTTATTCACGTAAAATTAGCATGTTCTGATCAGCAGTCGGAAGTTGCGTCCTAGGTCTTCAAATGTCACATTGTTGATTCAGTTTCGTCCTATAAATATCATTTTCACCAAAAAATTTATAAGATGTAATATTGTATTACGGAATCTGACAACACTCACACGCGGATAAGCTAGTTAACATGAAATCATAGTGTTGCTCAGTTCCAAAGAAATATCCGGAGTGTTTTTGTCCGACAGAAATAACATTCAAAGTTTGGTACACGAGACCCCTATACGTTGGTTCGCAGTATGAAATTTATGTACGCACTCATTCTTACTGAAACAGAGAGATTTTCGAGAACTATATCATTATGAAAATTGCCGTTTTATCAAAGCCAAACAAAAAAGGGGATTCACGCGAATTAATGTAATAAACACAGTTCTTTGCGAAACAGAGAAGTCGAAACACTCAAAAGTGAACGAGTGTGCAAATAATATTGAGCAAAAGGGAGTGTGCGTCCGCCGTTCGGAAAGTGGTTCCGTTTCTCTCGTTAGTTTTATGTCCAGTATAACCAAACCAGAAACCACGCCGGAAACACTGACGAAACTCGATCCTGGAAGCCGGAGCCTACAATGAACAGCCAGAGATAACTGTGGTGAAATATACCTGTAAATATAATGTCCAAATTTGTAATTTGCGCATGTGCTTAAAGAAATTCATTATATAGGTTAAAATCATTTGTTGCAATAGATACCGGCCTGTTCGCCTACACTCCTGATATTTCGTGAGAACTCAGTGCAAGCTTTGGCGCTATGGTCTGCAAGCTTTATCAACTCACCAGTATTTTTTGATGCTAAAACTATGAAAACAGCCTTCGTAGTTAGTCTTGTGGATGTTCCTGCGAACAGCTGGCATGCAGACATAAAGTAGATTATAAATATACCCGCTGTCAAGGGTGTTTAACGGTGGTGAAAAAATATTACAACGGCTATTTTGATTTAGAGCTCAGTTGCCGATTCTATCACAAATTTTGAAAACAGTTCCGTTCTCAACTTTAAATAATTGATCTATCTTAGGAACGATTGCCCAACGTGCTTGAATATTGAATTTTGTTCACGTTCATATCCGATAAAAATACGATGTAAGTAGTTGGTTTTTCTGGATTTTTCGTTGAATAAACAACCAATACACTCAGTTGTGCAGTTTGTTTCAACCATTATAGTACTGTTGGATTCGCTCGTTCGTTAGTACCAAGCCGTCGATCCTGTCGCCAAACAAAATCGCAGACGATACCAGGTCAACATACTCTTCAACTACAATAGAAGCTTACCATGTTCCTATTTGATGTTCGTAACCAAAGAGGTTGATATAGTGGGCAACTCGTCCGGGATCACTGGTAGCAATTTATGTGTGATCGTCCAGGGAAACTTGAGGTTAACAACTATTGGTATGATAGCAGATTTGAAGCGTGTGCGACCTAACGTCGATCCCCAGTCCACTATAGTAACCGATGTATCCGCTTTTTTGATGATATTACACGGTGTTGCGATATGTTAGGCAGAGGCACATTAAATAGACGCTTCCGGTTGCAATGCACAACGTTTGAACAGCTAATGTACTATACAGTACACGTTTCATGCAAGGGCACCAAGAATACCCGGAATTAGTTCACCAGTAGTTCCAAGTTTGTACACGGAAATTCCAATAAAATCTCTGGTTTCACTGCTCATATACTATTTCTGTTAAAGATAATGTTTGTTTTGCGAACTTCATATATGTAGGGGACCTCACCCCAACAAACAGGCTTTTAAAAATCATGTCCGAATGCGGCGCTTGACTGCGTGTGCCCTGACTAGCTAGGAAATTTGAGGGATAATATTGGACCTACTGAAGATTCCATCCAAATACTAGTCGTCTGTGTATAATAAAGACCGTGAGGTTCGAAATACAAATCGAACGGTCTGGGCGTGGAAAGTGATGTTTGAATATTAGGCAAAATGATTTGGTAATTGAACACTGATACTGTTAGTTGCAACAACAACAATTATAGTAATTTTAATAGGAATGATCCCGGTTTGCAATTGTATCCAAATTTATCCAGGTGTTGGTATGCAATGTTTTGGGTAGTACCTCACGCAAGGGTGAATTCGAAATGGATTATGGATTACACAAGGCGTTGCATCATTTGCTGTTCTTGAGTGTATATAACGATACAACAAAATACGACTACTATATACGAGTTATTGGATGAAAAATCTTTTACCCACTTTAATAAACCCATTTGAAAACATCGACCGCCTAGTATAGTTTGTCGCCCAGTGGAAGAAATTAGGGAGAACCTTCCCCTATAAACAACTTCATAAATATCACCCATGAATGCTTTATAAATGCAAACGCATAGAAGTTTCACATTTACAGAAAATCGCTTGGCTTCTTATCAGCAAGTATTTACCAGCTTATCACTGACCATCACGTCTGTACAATGATTACATGAGTGAAGTAACAGTGCATTTGCCAAAATATTTTTCACTTACTGATATTATTTTTTTTCAGTTCCGTGAGTAATTAGTTTAACGTGATTAAGAGAAGTCTCAGGTAAGTTGTGTACGTAGCATTCTGACCAAGTGACTGCAGTCTTTCTCCAAAAAGAAGCATATACATTATGTGGGTCTACGTTTCCGAAAATGGTACATTTCAGACGCCCGTTTTGCACGTCGTTCCTAAGTATATTTTTACCATACATGATATCACTTTCTTATCAGTTATAGCTAACATGATAATCGCTTTCATATTCATGCCAGTGACAGCAACACTGGTTCCACTTCACTTGCCACACCTTAGGATTTTTTAGGAGATTGTGATACACACAAATGTATAAATGCCGCAAGGTATGTTTTATTTTAGTAAAGCATGAGTTGACAAACAGTCTGAATAATATCCACTTTATATGCAGCATCTGATGTTGTCCAGCAGAAGACAACTGGGACATTCTAAGTTATTTCAAAATGTCGGAGCTTCACGTTACCAGTTACGGTCTGAAGCTCGGTTTACCCCATGTTGGAGTATTTCGTAAAGGTGTACTCGATGCGAGCGTTGTAACTTTGTCCACCTGGTCCTACAATCCACAAATACATTTAATTTCCAAGAATACGTTCTCGCTGAAGAATTTATTGCATGGAACAATGCAAGGATTTTTATCCAATTATGACGACTGATCTAATATGTTGCAAACTAAATCTGATAACACTCTGACAATAATGGGTGGTCTTGAGCTTCATGCACTACTGGTTCAAACAATAGTGAATAAAAAGTTCGGTGAGATGCGAGCTTGTAACTCGCCGTTTAAACGCATCAAATTCAGGGCTTACATACCGCCCAGAGATCTCCAGAACGCAATAGAATGGATGAGAAAAATTTCCTTCCACAATGTACATTATCGGGGCAAACCGGAAAAGCGGCCGAGCGTCTTTGTGGAAGTAACAGTTGTGAACGGAAGCCTGATGATTGCGAACACTTTCAGCATAATAACGCTTCTACGTTGGGTTATATACCGTTCATATTAGTAGAGGTTACTTACAACTTGACGTATTTCTTCATACTTAGTCTAATCTGCTGGTGGTCGAAAACTAAGGTCTAGTGAACGGAACGTATTTATGGCCTTTTTCACGTGTATTTAACCAAAACACGGCGAAACGTGAACAGTTTGTCTGCGGTCATGATCAATCAACCTGAATGGCAACTTCATTTTAGTTGCCGAAACAGGTCACGTAAGAAAACAGTGTGAGTTTCTCAAAATTACATTTACTGTTCATTGATGTATCATTTCTGCAAACAATATGCCGTTTTCGAAACTAAGTAGGTATCCTGCAGTGAAAGTAATATACCGAAATCGATTCTTTCTTAACTGCTTCAGCAGTGTACGTTCAACATATTTTCACGCCATCCTCAACTTGATATTTCATGTGGGGTATCATTCTGTAGTTCGCGTACTGGAACAAATTTTTTAACTCTGGATTGTCGCTACATATTTCCGGTTGGGAATTTTATGCGATATTTGAAAAACTTGTAGAATTGCTCATCACTTTTACGATTCCTCCATTTTCTGTTCGCAAAGCTCTATTTATTTTCAAAATGCCGGGTTCGATGAACATTTTGGGTCAATGCGTAATTTAGAAATGCGCAAGAACATCAGCGCAAGAAAAATGTTCACAACAATCAACTTATTAAAACCTACCTTTATAGAAAGAATACAAGACTGAACAGAAAAATCGTCACCGTTTTGGGAAAAAGTACTCTTATTACAACAAGCACACAATGCATAGTGAAAGCTATGAACAATCTGAGACAACGCTTTTGGATGTTTACAGCTCAGCATGGGGTATAAACGAGAGTTGTATGAACGTCGTTCATCTATCTCACACTAACCAACAGCATGCTGACTGCTGATGGGAAGGTGAAATTATGTTGGTACCTGAAACATTTTCACTGCTAACTAATTGCGTGAAAGCATCATGCTAAAGCATCAATTACGGCTGGATTGATTATTTCTGCATTTTATACCAAGCTTTTTAGAAGTCTGTTTAAGAAACATCATGGCGAGTATATCTTGAAGGTAACAGCAGATGAGCATTAAAATTTACAGAAGCAAAATGGAGGGCACAATTCCATCCTTCTACATTATGTTGAAGTCAAAACGTTTGCTTCATGTTTGACGTTCTAATCACGTTTGATGACACGTTGCTTGTGACATTTTCTAGATGTGCTTACGTGCTAAAATGTAACAAAAACTCAGCACTCAGAAAAAGTTTGTATATCATTTGTATATCCCTCCTTGAGAGTGCAGCGTAATGACATATGCACGGCTTGAAAGTCATGAATGCAACCAACCACAAACTTAATAAACAAATATTCATAATGCGAAAGACGCTTAGGTGTTTGCCGTGCAATTTAGAACAAGGTTTAACCTGTCGGTTCTGGCCCATACTGGTTTGAGCTTCTTCAACTACTTCCGAACGTTTTGTATATGAAGTTGTTCGTCTAATGAAGAACCGTAACTTCAATAGAAGCCCTCTCCAATTTCAGACATTGGTGCCATATCATTACAGTTAGGTGTCACCCAGAGTTGACCAAAATGTGCTCGTCTGACAAACGATGTTTGCTGGATACAATTCACAACTCGTTTTCACACCCCTTTTCCATAGCTCATAATCGAAGATGAATTTGGTGTGCAAGCAATAGCGTACTTGGGATACACATACCAATGACACTACTTATACATGTAGTGCCAAGTTCAGACAGGGTAGGTTTTGTTCTCTTATTTGATCAGTGATATTTCTTACATGGGTATTCAATTCATGAGAAGAATTGACCCTTGAACAAATAGAGCCAATGGCTAATGTTTCACAATTCTGACTTAGTATGAAGTGGCTTCAACTAAGCGTTGTGGGCACACAGGCTCCAGGTTATCATAAAGGTTTTCAAAATGGAGTACCCTTCAAATTTCGCACAGTATTTCTCACGTATATAGTGCAGTTTCAAATAACGGTTATCACATAGTTCAAAGTAGTATAGTGAACACTGGAAGCATGCTTACGAAATTTTTTCAACAGTTTACGCTTCTACCAAGTTTTGCTCTTTCTCTCTCTCAGCCCGTTTCCTAAGCTTGGGCACCAACTACTCATAGAAACGGAAACTTTTATGGTGGCAAGCACTGCAGTTTTTGATAGACAGAGGAAAATTGTGCGCCGCTTGAGATGTTCTCACTATATCAATTTATGGTAGCCCCACGGATCGTTTTTCAAAGTTTCGGAGGCCAGGTGTTGGTTGGCAGATGGTCATGCTTTATTCCATTTGAATTCCACCGTATATCCTTTTTTAAGGTGAAAATTGGAGAAATTTCATGTGGTATGTATCAGGTTGGAGCACTGAAATTGTCGTTTTGACAGCAGTCTGCTTTTAACGCCTCTGTTGTAAGAGAATAACGTTTCGCGAAGCGAATTCGGATGAGCCTATCAAGTACTTGCAAAGCAACTTGGAATGAACTGCATCCTACGTAATGAGGTGATGAGTTTAGCAATGTTCCTTTCTGAGCAAAACATGTTGCATCCAACAGAAGAGACTTTGGCGTAGAAGCGATGGGACGACCATCACTGTTACATCGATGTCCAAAGGATGAGTGCTCAATCCGGTGGTTTATTTATAAAAATCAAGTGCAATTTTTTGTTACTGACTAGCAGGTCCTAGGAATTTGCCTATTTAAAGGCATAATATCAAGGATTGGTTAATAATGATCTAATCAGACGTAACCTCTAAACATCATCAGCGGTAGCCACAAACTCGAAAATTAAAGTACAACGCAGTAACATTTGTGGACAATCAATGGCCACGTAGAATCAAAATCCCAAATTCCACATGAAGAATCTATGTGTCGTTGACCGCTGAACTGTATCCGCGTTGTCAATTAATTTGCTCTGAGGGCCAATATTGGACGTCAGCGTTCATGGACTGCACAATGAGTTCGGTCTCTTGACTGAGATGTCAAAGAGTCTCACAGTCTATAACAATATAAATGTTCATTCACAAGTGAACGACTGTTGGAAGTGACGTCGCAAAATGCTATCAACGACACTGCCCACCATGTAGGTGCTTGCAATGTAGCAACGCTAACGTCGTTGTTTCGTTTACACCAGTAATAATAAATTTGCATGTAGTTGCGACAGAAAGCCGCAATGGAGAAAGCAAGCTGCATAATCTTTACAATCTAAGTATATTCCTTAGATTAGGTAAAACTGATTACAATTATGCTAGATAAGCAAACTGTTGATTGTATGTTTCAAGAGGATTTCTCATTAACCAAACATACGTATTTGTGAAGATGCGTACCTCAGATAGATAGCTTCCTTCGTTTGTGTCAACAAAATTAGGATATTTGGAACAATGAGTCCTTTCATCCATTTCAGTAGGATGGTTGAATGATAAAAAATTACGAGTTTAATTCGCTTCGCACAATCTCTTGAATCGTAAAGATTTGGATAGCATTAAAATTAAGCCAACAAGCCTTAAAGGAAAGAATTAAAGATATAGATCGAGCTGGATTATGCTTGGCACCCACGGTAAATAAAAGGTGACGGTCATTTGTTTGGTGTGCATAGGACGGGCTGTCCACGGCTTACCAACAACGCTTCAATATACTTACACACCCGAGAACTGTGGGACTTCACCAAGACCTTTACTAAGATGCCATATGGATAATGTGATCAAAAGTCGATAAGTGGCTTGCAATGGATGAAACGGCATTTCGTTCTCGCTGGGTGTCGAACATTGGCGGGCTAGTCAGTGTAACCGTCAACCACTCCGGAATGCGCTCCTTGGTTATGTAGTCCAGCATCTTTTTTGTTCTACTATTGTGTGCGTTCTTTCAACAACAATAAAATTGGCAGATACAGCGTAAATTTGCTTCTTGACTGGAGGTAAGTATAGCCTAGTTGTTCATGAAGGCAGGAAAAGCTTTGCTGGATTGTGCACACGTTCTACCGCGACACTGGGTAGCTTTCCAACAGATTACCATTTCTAAAGGGAACTTTGATGTGGGTAGCGATTTTAGGGGCCGCCACAAACGCATTTTCCTCAGAAATGAACTTGCTCCATTTCCGAATAAACCGTTCTTGGAAATTGTTAGCTTGGAGCGTCTCATACAACGCTGCTTGTTCGGCTTGTAATTTCTACTTGGAGCATAGTCTTGATGCTCTGTGAAACAACGTAGGTACGACTGGCCTTTTGCACGCAACAAGAACAAAACTTATAAAGTTTATATACTGTCCTATCCATATTGGCATACGGCAAAAAGAGCAATTGATAGTTCCGGTTGAACGGCTTGTACCAATTCACTTTTGATGTTATTGCAGTCAAACCCTTACGACTACCGACAATGCTCAAAATAAATTCACAATAAGATAAATATAACGCCTGAAGAGTGCTGTGGTTTACCAAAGTGGCGTTTCATACTCCTCACAGCCTCAAGGCACTGTTTCAATCCTGTTGCGCTTGATGTCATTTCAACTCGATGATGCTAAGAGCATATAGCGTACGTTATAAATATCTAGTATCGAATCAACCGCAACAGCCTACTCGTTCTTTGCTTTCAAACCAACGCCATTGAATAAAAACCCTGCGCACATATTGCAAATAATTTTTGCTTGCCAGATAAAACCAGTCCAGAATAAACTCACGTGAATAAAATTTGATTGAAAGATATCAAAATTGTGATGAATCCCGACAACAGCTGCTTTCAAGGAATGATCCCAACTTACCATCAATATCACCTCTTAAGCCTGTAGATTCAGAATATGGAAGAAATTTCGTATATTGTTCTACCAATAATTAAACATTCAAAACACAGAGATATCCTCCAATCAATAGCTGTTATTAGACCGTAAAAAAGCAAGCCTGCTTTAAAAGACCTGTCGTCGATATTGAAACTGTTTACTATTTGAATTTTCAATATGTGTGAGAGGCAAAACGGTGAATTATTATGGAATAACAGGAAATTATTAGCATACAACTTCAGCAAACGTTTTCAGTAAACAAGCCACTTACAGCCAACCCACCTCTTGTTGTAGATGTTTTTCAAAAAATAGCGTATGATGTACGAACCATATTAATGCACTGACTAATGGTACAATAAATCAAATCTGCTAACATCCCAGCACCTTACAAGATTCAATCTGCAATGACATGGCTGTTCACGTGCGGCTTTGAGTGCCTGTTGTGAGACATTACTATGAAACACTGGCAATATTTTCCACCCTTCTTCCTATTTCGTTGTCAACCAAGTGCGCATATTAAGTGAAAATAAAAAAATATCTAAATGTTGTTGGTGCTGTTTAGTTACTAATAGTAAGCCTTACTCACAACTGCTAACAACTTTCTCATAACCACAACCTTCCTTCGGCAACCCTTTTGAAAAACGCTCTGAATATGTTTTTATACTGCACGCTATTTGTTGCCAGGATTGGAACCGTGATCAAGTTCACATGTGGTAACTTCATCAGCCATCAAGTCAATGACCCCAAACTGGGCACGGCTAAGTTTCCGTATTTTTTTCTAAGGCTGTATTAACCTTCAAGTCATCACCAGCCTGTTTATTGCATTGAGACGAGAACCAGTAACTGAGTGATTAACTTTGATCGGTGACTGCATAGCTGCGAAGTCTCCTCGAACGAAAAGCATATACATCGACACTGGTAGCGTCACATCTTCAATCTTGTTGAGCACTATAAATGACTAGTGCAACTGATCTTTTCTGGCATCAGCAAACCCTCGAACCAGTTATGCTTTCCGATTGTCACTGCCTGAAGCATCTATGGGAGTGGAAACTCGCGATAAGTCTTGAATAATGACAGGTTCCTGTTTATTCCTATACTGAGAATGATGACAATTTTTCAAACATGAATGATGAAGTGAAAGTTCTTGTAACAATAACTGCATCTAATAACATCGCAGAACTTTGCTACAAAACATGTTGTTCGTAACTATGAGTCGGTACTGAATGTTGTATCTGATGATCACGATGAACTTACCACCAAGTTTTCTGGTCAGTGCTGTGTGTGGGATAAATTTATCTTTACTCATGTATGACTTATATGGAATATTACGAATGCGAGTCAGTCTATTTGAAAATCGTGTTGGATTAGCACGCCTCATTTAGAAGCGGTTAGCATATGGTGAAACAAATTGGACTGCAGAGTAAAACTCTACGGGGTATTTTTGCCCTAGTTGTGGAGCTCCTGTTCCTCAGGGAGTGAAATCAATCAGCAGCATGTGATTGGTCTGCTAACTAACAAGAATCCACCGCAAATCCCGGGAAGATTTCGTGAAACGAATAAAGGTGTTAGGGCAGCAGATAGGACTAGCAACTCGCATGTCTGTCGATTGCGACACAATTAACTCGTGTGGGTGTCGGAAGTACAGTCAGGCTTTAACTCAAGAAAATACCGTTTAATCTTTTGTGCGTGATTCAGATAAATCCCAACAAACATGAAACTGTTGGAACTTCGCGGCGATTTTCTCTCCAAAATAACCCGCTGTAGCATCCACTTCACTGCACTATTTCATGGAGTTTTTGAAATGGTTCTCCCGGGTGGCAAAATTCACAAGTCTACTTCCAGAGCTCCAAACGCGGGTCAGTCAGTTAGCCGGTAAAGTGTTTTCCGCATCGGAGCATGCCGTCGCTATCGCCGATTTGAATATATTGAAAGCGGGAATTTTCGCAACCGGGTTTTATCTACGAGTCCAAAAAGCTGACCAACACTTTCCCCAAGCCTATTTTGGCCGGATTCCCGTACGGATTGTATCTAGCCGTGGGATTCTGAGAGATGTTGTACGCACTGCTTCCTACAGTATTTCGACGAACAAACTGACCTCCTACCGTATTGCTTGCTATATCTCAGTTAATTTTCTGGAAAGATTACACACGTGGAGTGCCTAAGGTCGCAAACGGAGGGTTCAATGAAAATGTTTTCGTTTTTGTTTCACTTGTATCACCCGTTTCAGCTACGTCAGTAGATGTTGCAGCTTGACCACAATACAAACGCTCATAATCCAGTTGCAATCCTTGCCTATTCGAACTCAATAATCTCAGTCGCTTTAACAATTTCAAACGGAAGGGTGGAACGAAAGTCCACTTTCGATAGCATGACTTATTTCAACGTTGATTGGGTAGGTCGATAGGTGTTACAGTTTGCTGTTTTATCGTGAAACGGTTTCGGTTACTAATAGCTGCTTGAGTTCATTGAAACCACTGCTTGATGCATCTTCAATCGTGAGTCGCACAGCCAACACAGTCACAATTTGTTACAGCAAAAAGGCTTGACTACATGAGTCGGACGTGTCTGCATGTTTGTGTCATCATTTTTAAAGATCCGATTTGAGGGCCCAATTGGCAGCAATAAAATTCGAGTGGTTCGTTGAGTTTCGGAATAATCAATTGAAGAAACGTTGGGCTTCTGTGGGATTCAAAGTATCAAAAGCTACCAGCGTACTAGAGCTTGCTGAAAGGTCCAGCAGATGAGAACTCTTACGTAACTTTGTTCGGTAGGTTTATGTAGTCGATTGTTGCCGTAGTTGTGAATTACATGCAACATAGTTTGTCTTTCCAGAATACTAAAGTCAATGTGCGTTTGTAGGTGTTCAGTGGTTTTCTAAGCGGAAGTCTCTGTAAATTAGGTTGTTCGACTGCCGCAAATTTCAGTGCGGACTGTAAATTCAGTCTGCGTTTACCATAATGCAGCCCACAATCACTCTGTGTTCGAGTTGGTGGTAAACCGTTAAGCATTCATATGAAGATAAAAATTACAGAATATTATGAAGTTTCTGCAGATTTTAAAGCTGTTTGCTGTAGCAGTTTTGTAATTTACTGTGAACTTTGTGCGGCAAAACACTTGTTAGCAAAATGTAAAAACAGAGTTCTGTAGAATGTCAACAACTCACTGGCATTAGTCGTATGTAGTTCTATTAGGGTTTCTTGAAAAATGGCAGAAAACACATTTATACAGTGAAAATGTCGAGGAAATGCACGTTGTTTGATGCTCCAGAATGAATAAATTCATGTTGAGGAATAGCTATGGAAAACGTTGTAACACCTCTATGAAACGTCATGATCACAAGCAACGTATGTTAGTGATTCAGGCATCGTACTCTAATAATCTGTCAAGTTTGGCTGACTGAGTGGACAACCGTAACGGTTCGAAACATTGCCATTACGTTGCAGAATGTAATCAAAATCATAGGCATTAAAAATAACAGTTATATTCATCTCAATGAACACTATCTACGTAACATCAAAGTTAACGTTGCAGAGCATGTATGCCGGATGCGTAAGGTTCTTTCTGCTCCCAGTAAAGATGAGTCCTTGGTAATGATGAATTCATCCAGCATTTATACCTCGATGACAATACTCGATCCGCAGTTTCTTTTTGAACATAACAACTGATGTCCACAGTGTATGTTAATGAAACCACGGTTAGCATCAAATTTATCCATTGTTATTTTGTTTTAATTTTTTAATTTTCGTAGAAACAGGAACAAAATACACAGCAGAGAAAGGAAATTTGAAAAATTCTATACATTTACAATAACGGTTGTAACAGTTAATATATCACACCACACTAAATGAACAGACAATTTTCAACTTGTTCCTGCTAAACTATTGCACGCATTGATGTACCCGTCACTCGTGAAAGCACGTCATTCACAAGCATTTATGAAAAGTTCATCACTGCAAACTTTCGAGAGTCGCCCGAATTCAATTTATTGAAGACTGACGAAAAATTCCAAGGGTAGCCATCAGAAAACAGTAGTGTTTACGAGTAAAGGATAAAGTGCCCGTTTCTGCGGCCTCTTTTTGTTTATACCCACTTACTTGTTCCTGGGGAGCTAGTTACGTGGGTCGCACGACCAGACGCTTATTTAAACGTATTCTTGAGCATCACCCAGCATGGATCGATAGCGGAGTCACCAAGGTAATTACCAGCACAATTGTTGCACACTCCGTTGATACAAATCATACTGTCAAACTGGACTCTTCTTATCGTCCGATTTATCGAGTAAGCGCCAGTCACCCAAAAGCAGTTAGATGTCGAATTTTAGCCACGGCTGAATAGATTGGAATTCAATTGAAAAATTCACCCTTCGTGCACACAAAAGCGCTTTGTTCAGGCGTTGAAGGTGCCATGGCTAAATACCCACACCACGATCGATCAAACCGTCAGGGTTCCAGTTGCGTCATAATTGTGATGTAATTTTATCAAAACGTTGTTTCTGTTTGTGCTGATGGCGTGTCTGATCTCACCCAAACTTGCTACTCGTTTTTGTTCGTTTTGCCCTGACAACTCTGTCTCATATATATTGTTTCGTAATTAGCCTGATAATAAATAACCGAGAACGAGCTTGTTCGCTACACTATTGTTTATTGAAGACTATCAAATCGTTCTAGTGGTTTCTTGTATCTTCACCGGCGGACATGTTTTCAGTGGATGAATCGCTACGGAAGAATTTTGATGATTCCCTGAATAATCCATGTATATTTTTCTCTAGGAAACCCTATTTTACGTGACAAAAATGTACTTCCATTACCAGAAGCGTGGTAACTAGGATTTGTCTTGTGGAGTCATACTCTACACCACAAAAACTCGAGCCCTGAACGGCTCCAAAGATATTGAATTTTGTCTCAGGTGCAATTCCATTGATTTGAACAGGTACCACACCAGCGGTTTCAAGCTATATATCGTTTGTTTCAAGCAACTGAGTGGAAGATACAACTAAAACCAACTATCGCTGGCAATCAGTTTGTTATCGAGACGTACATGAGAGCGACAGAACAACAACACAAACCAGAAATATTTATCTATTCGCAGATGTGCGTAACTGCCATCAAATTATGCTACCCACAAATGCCCAACTTCGCATTAATTAAGCCCAGGTTTTATAGTTACTAATCCTTCCAGTAACTTCTATATTTGTCGAACAGCAATTGTATGCCCAGAGTTTCGGTAAGTCATCGGCTCGCCTTCGCATTAATTCATTTCGGATGCTGAGTAAAATGGTCAGTCAGACGTTTGTATCATATCAACCTGAATCCAGCATTTTGTTAATTTGGCTGACATAGCAGTTCACTTCCGGTTAACTGAAATTTGCAATCCATGTTCGAGGAGTAGCTCGTTAATGGTTTCCACATACTGGCCTCACTAGTTTCTACGATCACCTAAAAGGTGTATACCATCAGTAGGGCTCCGCTCTCTTTTTAATAAATTCTTTCTAAGTGGTGTGAGAATTCTTACGATTCCGTAGTTTTGTTCATATTTGTGGTAACCTATGCATTTTCTCCAGTATGAATGAAATAAATGTTACGGTTTGATGAGAACATTAGATGCTGCTGTTTCCGTGTACAGTGATTTCAGTGTTTGGCAATGTTACTGTTATTTTGTGAAATTTTCCTTAATCACTTTAAATTATACCACGAACGCAGGTTCGTGCAATCACTCACACACACTTTTCAAACTAAGCATTCCGCATAAGGTTGCGATGACAGATGCCGTTTGGTATTTCGTCAATTAACGGTTCACAAGTATGTAGTCCCCAACCCAGGGCTCATTGTGGTCAGTTACAGTTTCACCTGGATTCCAGTCAAATCTAGCTATGTCAAGTCAAAAGGAGTTGCATTGTTAACTGTGTGTTGAGAATGAAGTTAATTACGAACCGCAAGCACACCTGTGCGCACTCAGCAAACAATGATGAACAATATTTTCGAACGATATACGTCCAAAACACTAGTTGCCCAACTTAGCACGAACTAATGCATCAGGCTGGGTATCAGGAATCCAAAAGTTATTATTCGCTTTGCGGATCATGTGAATTCCCTAGTAGCGTTAGTTTTTCTCAGGCGGCTGAGCAACGAAGGCTGAAGCGTGAAGGCTTAAAATTCGCTAGTATAAACGTTCTCAATCTTATCACTGCATTATGCCCCTGCGTACAGTAGTCAACGTGCTGGACATATACAAACCAGACAAAGGTTGATTGGTGAATGGAATATACTGTGTGTCGCCTACTTACCGCTGAGTTGGGTTGTATGTACTGTGAATGCAAATGTCAACAGCATCGAATGGCTGCCAGTTAGCGATAAACACTATGTCGATTACACAGGGTTTCTTGCATATTCGTCGGATAAAAGTGTATCCCAATGAGTAACATACCAGCTATTTCACTAGTTCAACTGAGATACCAGAGTGAGCAGTAGGTAGGACATTTGCGTCATGCTTCTCAGCGCGGTATGTTGCCACTAGTAATTCAATCGTTGTTCATTTCTTGTCGATTGTGTTTCGAAAATCCTTTGCAGAAACCGACGAGTTCAATTAATTCCTATACTGTATATGATGGCATACAAAACCACCTGGGCGCACTTTCAATTGTATTGCTGTTCTACACTTCTCTCAATTGCTGCTCAAGTACCGCGTATTTACGAGTGAGGCAATGGTTGATTAGTGAATGGAATGAATTATTCATCAGGCACTCATCATCAAGCTGAGTTGTAAAGGCTGTAATTGCGAATGTCCTCAGGATTATGTGGTAGAGCGTTCCCGATTCACAACATACTGGTATGAGATTGATGAGTGGCAAAAATTTCTAAGCGAATTAATCTCAATGATCGCATACAGCAAAAACATCTTACAATGTGCTTTCCATTTGGAAACCTCACTGACGATTCCCCCACGCAGTCTTTTGATATCCCCACGTGTTGTTTGAAGTGGCACCAATAGCGGAAAAACCCATTGGCACGCCCAACCGCATGGACGACATCAAATCCTACGCCTTCTGAATGAGTGATATCCTCTTGTTTCAAATTAGCACGGTTCATTCGGTGGTTAGAAATTCCACATTGCATTTCTATCCAGTCGGTGGTAGTGACAAACACGGTTGTGCAAATTAATATAGATTGCTGAAAGTAAACCTGAGAAGAAACCGCTATCAACCTGTTGTGCATGCTGACGTGTCAATAAGGTGTACCGAATGCATGCTACATTTGTCAACGTTCTCACTGCCCTTCCCAACAATTGGGAATTAAACAGAGAATGTACCACGCAATCAGAAACACCTGTTGGAGCTACTGACTTATCTGAGATTTGAGGTGTGTACGTTAGTCCGCGTGTGAGCCAGGTGTAGGAGACCATGTGCTAAGCTGATTATAATGAAACCCCGGGATAACGAAAACATGTCACATTACTTAACCAAAAATAGGTTACATTCGGAAAAAAAATAATGTGTTTGCATCTAAATTGCAATCTTCCTCATAACATACAACTTATGTAAAAACGATCACTCACTGTAATCTGCCGTCTTCAATTTTGAAATAGAAATACCAATGCATATTTGATTGTTTTAAACGAATGAACAAACACAAATTCGAATAACTGTTCATGAGAAACAGTGATAGTTGTAATGATATTCTCATTAGTGCAGTGCAGGATTTTGAGCATTACCGTTTGGAAAACCGATGTTTGCTCAAACGGTAATATGCGTGATCATGTGTGTCTTCGATATCATGCATGGCTACAACAAATTCTAATTCAGGTGGCATGCGGTTGATTCGACTGTTCATGAATCCCAAGTATAAACATATCCGATTTTTTCCTACCCGGCTGTCGTCATTGAGGGGCTAGTCCATTTTGGCCCACCTTGTGAGGAAGCTTCGTTTTTGCAACCTTAGTTGACATAGTTTTCGGTGCAATCTGTCTGAAATTTCCGCGATTTCAGCTAAAACTGGACGCCCGTCTTCAGAAGATTTGAAATGAAGTTTGTGAATTCTTTTGACATTTCATCTGCAGCATCATGACAACCAAGCTCCGAGTACGTTGTGACTGTTGAAAAAGCTGCCCGCGATAACTGTCTGACGGCTGTCGTATGTTTGATACATGGTCGGTGACCACGCACACTACCTAAAGTTATTACGATCTCCTCCATCCCTTTCATCTCACATCCAAAATCGTTTCGGAATTGATTGTCAATCTTCTTCACAAAAAATGACACGACCGTTCGAAATAAGCACGTGAAAAATTATTTCTCCCGCATAAGGATTGTATCGGTATATTACTGCAGCATGAGATCTTGTTCTCATTAACCTTGTGCACCACGACTGCTGAACATCTTTTTGTCAATCTCGAATTCACTTGCGCTTTGTCACATTTCCTATATGTGACATGTTGCCCTCAGTCACGTTCACGTGAATCGTTGGTCTTGGAAATTTTTAGTTCAGTGGATTCAATACCGAGCAACTCGTTATTAGGGAACCGCCCTCACGACTCTCCTTTGGACCATAATCGGTTGTTTGACGGATCCATATTATACGGATGCTGTTTGCATTACCGGCGCGACTGTTTGAGATCCAGCCTAGCGAGAGATGTTGCGAGTAGACTAGCCGTAACCATAATAAACACTAGAAATCCGAGATAATCAGTGATGCATTTGGCGATAAAAACTATTACTCATTCGACTGGAGACTGTCGGATCTGTTTTGATGAATGCTTTTGTAGACATTTTAAGGCTGCTATTGCGGCTCATAATTGAAGTTCAAGTTGAATCGGAATGATTCCATGTATTCCGTTCCATCTGCACATTATGCAGCGATCGACTTTCCGCTGCTTCGCGATAAAAATAGCTTCGGGAATACATCATTTGTTTCTAGACAGTTTTCAGTTCCAGATCCGAATGATTTGCACTCTGGGACGTGTTCAGCCTCACCTACCTCAGGAATTATAAGTGAAAGTTTATTCTTTCTTCGACCAATCTCTTCATCACACCGCCCTAGCGTTCACGTGTCCTATCAGCGTTCCACAACACTAACTTCTAGAATGCTATCAGGGTTATGTTGAATCATAACCCTGTTATCTAGTTCCTTATACGGTTATAGTTGGTCGTCATATTGAAAACGCCACACCCACTCGAAAGTAAGGAATATTCCAATCAGATTCTCTCAATTGCGCTGAACAATTTCGTTTCCAGGTAGCGAAAACTAAAAGGACAATAAACTGTATGGAAAAGATATTCGGTTTAGCGCATGCGAAGCTAGCTACTTACAAAATATATGCTCGACCTCAACATGAGTGTTGCACTTTCCTTCACTGCCACCTGCACAAATCTAATAGGCTTGTCATAAGAAATCATCAACATTCATTTACCAAAAGCTTATTAGGTCGTTCATCCTCACTCACCTAAAGTGAACATTGTCTAACAATTGGTATTGATCCACTGTGGTCACGATGACTAGAATTGAATCTTACACTTCTGTATACACAGATACACTAGGACGCCATCACTAAAACATTCATCATTCATTTTCAACACAGCTGCCTACATGGTCTAATAAATAAGGGTTCCGCTTTGTTGGTCCAACACGCTCCGGAATAGACTTCTGAATACAATCAGAGCCAGTAGTAGCATTCGGCGTTTTAAACAAGGGTTGGACAGCCTGCTTATATCATCGAACATGAGGTCCAACTCCAAAACTTTTGTATCCCCTGAAGGCTTTTCTGAATGTGATCAAGCGAACATTTGACCGCCAACAACATATACAGTATGTACCCGTCCCTAATTTTAAGCTCCCATCCAAAACAGCACGTCTGAATCTGTTTATTGCATATCTACCTTTCACTGCTACCCAACCTAGCACTTGGTTCATTGCGTACTCACAAAACAGCTTCATTTTATTCATGTACGTCACTGTGCAACCACTGCATAGAATGTTGAACAACATGAAATTGAAGCTCATTGTGAATTTATTGGATGAAAATTCGAAGAAAATAACAGGACTGTAACTCACATATACAATTTTCCCACATGTTAGATACATGCTTATTCCTCATAACCTGTTCATTCTGGTAGACAATCAAGCTATACTTAAGGGTAGCCGATATTGACGGTTTACTTGACTAGCCTACAGACCCTCTCCACAGAAAAATGTGGACAAAGAATACTTCTTCGTTTACCATGAATAAACCCATCAAAACCCCAATTCACATATTGTGCTGTCTCCCCTACCTCAAACCTAGCGGTCTATATGCTAGGAAATATAGATTCTTACTTGAACACTGACTCTTTGAAACAAACTAGAATGATTACCATTCGGTAATAAAAACTCCGTATGAAGTTCTGACGTCAGTAGCCAGCAGCTATTTGAGTGGTTGCTGGTTATCCAATAATCATAGAATATTATAACATTTGCTCGTCTGTATTATACACTTTATCGGAATAGCACAAAAATAATAATATCGTGTAAAGTTTCTGCTACGAAAATATATCATATACATTATTCTTCATGCTACACCAGATAACGTCACATTTTCTCATGTAACATATCAGATTGCATCCTCTTTCTTACTCTCACGAGAATCCGCTAAACAAGGAGAATTTAAACGATAGATGGACGCTCAAAACCCCAAACTGATCTTGTGATCCGTGAAATTGTCTACTTTTGACGTTTTCGCAAAATCGGCAAAATAATGTGCTGGAGTCTGTTCGATCCTTCGTCGGATTTCGGAAACACCCGAAATGAATTATTTTAATATTATTCTAACTGAAGTTACGTCGACTGACGGTGAAAACTTTCAGTGATATATTTGCACGTATTTTCCAGGTGTGACTTCGGAATTTTTGAAAAGTCTTCTCCTACGTAAACACGGAAAAGGTGGATTAATGGAACATGTCATCTTTTGGACTGAATATGTGGACCAGGCAAAATACCTTCTTTCCCAGTACCTGCATCGTACGTTTGTAAACTGTGATCCATTTTCCTCCACTTTTGAGTAATTCTAGCCTACACATTACATCGTTGTCTTACCATGCAACTTGTCATGATCAAGCACAATTGAGCGTGTCTTCACAGACGTATTGAGAAGTATATATTGTTTTATGACCCACTGTTAGTTGCGCGTTATGTATATGTGCCATTTTGTTGGCGTTATAACCTCTTGGTTATTAGCAACTTTCGCAACAATGAACGTCAGTTGCACTGTCCCAGTTAAGTCACCTGGTTAAGTTAAATTGCCCGACCAACATTCTGCGTGGCCGTGGAATGGATTCTTCACGCACGGTAGGGGAACTAAGCAGAAATATCTGAGTCTGTCACAACCATTAATCGAGAGCCTTCTTTCAACGACTGGAAAGGGTTTGTTACGAGGAACAAAGTCCGGTTTCTAATAGACAGTGTAGTCGGCTCATCGCGAGAACAATTGGGGGCCGCATCAGCGGTAAAGATATTGTGCGATTCCGCGAGGATTCTCCGCCGATACCACGTGCGTCAACCGTCGTCAGAACGGTGAATAAGCTACATACAGCGGTATGTGGTGACTATCACGATTTGTTGATGGAACGTAGATTTGAAAATGTCATCGGCGAAAGGACGTGATGTTCTACGTAAAAGCGAACGGTTGTATGTTCCTTTCTTGCGGAACCACACAGCTAGATGTTGGCACAGTCCGTATGCAATTTTCAGGGCCACTAAGCATAGGGCGACAGTATACTGCGATGCACACCGGTCCGACGGCTTTGGGCCTCACTTGGCTATTCTGACTATCATCTCGTTGGGAAAATTCAGCATCAGCTTACTCAAAAGTTGCGATATGCCGAAGACAAATTCGGTATCATAACCTCGGGTAAGGGTACACTTTCAGAATTGAGGCCAATGAAGATAGGGCTCTTTGCCGGTAGTAATTGCTCCACCACCTGTTGTTTGATTTGTATGAAACTTGGAGTATGCGAATCGTATTCGACGGCGCGTCAAAACACAACGAATCTCCTCCAATGAATTGACGTTATGCATCCTGGTTTTGAAGGTCAACCTGGTGCGTGATTGCTCACAAGGGAAGGTTCCTGAAGTGGACAGGTAAGGCGATGGATTGGTGTCTATCCAACCAGACAAGTGTAAAGTTGTGGTTCGTCTTCTTTGGGCCACTTCTCCATTATGCTCATCATTTACGCTGGCAAAAGCTGAAATTGTTAAAGGGCAGCGACATAATAAAACAGTCAGTCAAACTGTAGAGAACAACTTTCGAGTTGTGGATTGCCTGGTATCAGTGGATACGTTTGGAAATGTCGGACGTGTCACGTCTGGTTTAGGCGGATGGCCTCTCTTAGATGAACTCCAAATGGCTGAGAAGACGTCTAACATGGTCGAGACGCTTCCAGATGTACCACCGAACGGAAAAAGATTCGTGTCTACAACACTGAACCAAGGTGGTCACAATCACCAAAAGGTACCTGGACTCTAATGCGATTAATCGTATACGCCACGTTTCGCACGTCATCACCGAGTCGGGCATCCGCTTGGAGAGGATCACTGGCCAGTGACGCTTTGTGGTTCACCGCCTCAATTTTGTGTCACTGTCGGAAGTTGCTTCACTGCTCATTTGGCGCGGATTTTTGATGGATATATCCTTAAAATTAGGGTACGGAAGAGAACCCCAATTGAACAATTCGAATCCTACCGAACTCCGGCTACTGGTGGTATAAATTGGCAATATTAACGCCCGCTGGTAGTCACTATGGTGGAACATGCGAAAGTTTTTGATTTGCGCAGTTGGACGAGTTACGTTGGGTGCCGTCTGGCAGTAGCTGGTGCGCGACAAGGCTCACTTCGGTTAATTGACTGAAGTCGAACGAAAACTGGAAAACTTGAGGATGGTCTTAACGGTGATTATGTTTCAAGACTAAGCGATCTGTTGCTAGTGGAACAAAAATGTGGTTCGCCGGGCATCCATTTTCGGAATAGGGGAAGGATGCGTCGCAAAATATCAACTTTGATTCATATATTGGAAAGACTCGACAACCAGCCGGTGATGTTCACTTAAACACAGCCTATATTCCTGTCAAAATATATCATCCACCCACTGTGGGTTTGAAGAAGGTATTTGAATTCAGATGCTGGCACATCATAGGCTCTATTCCACACAGGCGTTAGTAAGACGTGGCTCACTGTTAGCCACAAATGTGCGCAAAATACGCCAACCAATTCCTATTAGAGACACTGATGAGTCCTATTATGTTCTGACTGCATAAACTGATTTCAGTTCAAAACTATAACAGGTAAGCTGCAGAAACATTTGAACGATCGTTTTCGGGATGCTGTATCCTCGTGCATTTGAAGTGTTATCGAACTTCAGGTAGTGTACTCGGATTTGAAATGGTTCAATTTGGTGTGCCGCTGTCTTCTCTGCCTCAAGTGTCAGTGTGCTGAAGAAATTCATCGACTAAGAAATGAGTATTGACTTATTCGAGTAACATGCGCGCCAGTGATAGGGATATTCTCTTAGCAATCCAAACTGTATTTGCTAATCGGTTGTTGGCGTATTTCACCAGCTCAACCAGACACTTGCTGCTTCGAACGGACCTAATTACTATTAACGCGGACCCACCAGTTCTTGTCCGTAGACTAACGCCAAACCACTTTTATATCGGGGAACAGTTCTTCAAATTTCTATCAAATAACCATATACACTTCTATTTTGCAAAATCGCTCATATCACCATATTGCTGGTGGGCCAAAGAAAAGAATAGTACGTCAGCAACAAATCAGCAATAAAACGGTCTATTCCGTATCGTCTCATACAACGAATCTGTTCCATTGAAGATGTTCACAACACAACAGAAAACTGTGGGAAAAAATACGCCCTCGTTTACCTTATATAATCTTATTATAACCTCAATTCACATGATGCGTTTTCTCCCCTGCCTCAAACCCTCCCCATTAACCATTAGTAACTGTTGCATGCCATGCAATACATATTCTACATTATATCTCATATATATACTTTCCCACATTTTATATATGAAATACATATTCTACCTTATATCTCACATATATACTTTCTACATTTTATATATATGCCTATTTGTAATAACTTTTTCTCCTTGGTGATCACTCAAACTACAATTAAATGTAACCAGTACTGACGGCTAACTTGGCCGGCATACAAAAACTCTCCACAGAAAACTGTGGGAAAATTACTCCTTCGTCTACCTTATATAATTTTATTATAACCTCGATTCACATCGTACGTTGTCTCACCTGTCTTAAACCTTCCTCATTATCCATTACTAACTGTAGCGTGCTATGAACTACATATTCTACCTTAAACATTGACCCTATGAAACAAACTGATGTCAAAAATACATAATAAACACACTGCAACCTTAAATCATATCGTGTGCTATGCCCCTGCATGTAAACCCTCGTAATTAACCATTATTAATTGTTGTAGGCTATGAAATATAGATTCTAGATTAAACATTGACCCTATAAAACGAACTGACTTCAAAACTTTGGACGGAGTTTTGACTATCACGTGATAATCAGTCTAGAACTAGTTGCTGGTTACCCGATTATCGCAGAATGCCATAACAATTATTTCCAAATATTATATACTTTATTGGAAAAACACAAAGGCATTAATAGCGCGTAAAGTTATTGTCAAAAAATAGGACATCTACATTAATCTTCATATAACATGTGATTACTTCCCATTTAACACATGACATGGCGGTTTTTTCCTATTCCCTTGAGCATCCGTAATGCAGGAGAAGGTTTCGCGATGAGTGGGCGCTGAAAACCCCATAGTGGTCGGGCGATTAGTGAAATTTTCAATTTTTCGACGCTTTCCAACAATCATCGAGGTCCTGTGCTGAAACCCGCCCAATTCTTCACCCGATTTTGAAACTTTCTGTCCTCGTTCACCAAAACTGAACTATTTCAACATTTTTCAGAATGAAATTACGTCAAATAACGGCGAAATCCTTCGAAGATCATTTTGCACTGTAGCATGCAAGCCGGCTGTTTCTACTTGCGTTGTCCGTAACACTTACGGACCAACTGTGGGGCAATGCGGAGACACCAGGGGACAGCGTTCTTCTGAAGTAAGGGTTCCAACAAGTCCTGCAAAAGGAAACAACGAGAAACAAACATGAGCCAAAGGCCCAGTAAGCCATGCACACGACTTACACAAACAATAACTAAAACGGTGCCGACAACGCAGCAGCACGCCCCGTCACCAATTCAAATTCAACTAGTGCGCGCTTGCTGGTTTCGGTCGCACATTACAGCACGTATTTCCCCGCCTGACCTTGAAATATTTGAAACGTCGTCTTCACCTAACCTTGTAAAAGGTTAATTAATGTAACATCTCATTTTTTGGACTGAATCCATGGAACAGACGAACTACCTTCTTTTATTATGTGTGAATCGAACGTTGTAAACTTTGACTATTTTCCCTTTGATTACGTCTTATTTTGTCAACAGATTACATGTTTGTCTTGTTATATATCCATTTGTTGCTTTGTACCGCATGTAATTATCTGTCGTGATCGCGCACATCCGAGCGTGTTTCTCACAAATGCGTTGATAAATATATATTATTATTATTATTACCACATTACCGAACTCGCGCACTTATGCGAAGTGCGTCAGATGGTAGCCTTTGTGAATCGTGACTAGGACAGCATAGATACAGAGTCCAAATGGGAAAACAAAACTTCTGCTGATACCGCACGAAAAGCATGCTGCATTCCATTGACGAGCACATAGATTGAAGAAGGACTAATAATGTTTTCCCAGATGACGCGAATGAACGCATTGAATAAACTGTTGACCAGCAAAAAATAATCACTTCCGTCGTGAGTAGTTCGGAGACTAAGTGCAAAGTACACCACGCACAGGTCGAATACGCAATCACGATCCAAATTTGAAGACTGGCTTGTGGGTCGACTTCCAACTGTGGTCCAATCATATTCCAAGTGCACGTTACTCAATTACGCAAAAGTTCTGGCTGTGCTCCGTTTGTATGACCTGTGGACTGTATTCTGTGTATATGCGATCGAGACAAAGGTGGATTGGTGAATAAAACGCCCAGTGCACATTGAACTTACCACTAAGCTGGATTGCGTGAGCTGTGAATGCAAAATTCGTCAATATTATATGGCTTGTGGTAACAGCTTTCAGAACGCTCGTGTTAGTTTCACAAAGTACCAATTTCACTGAAAGACTAGAGTTAGGCAAATGATATCAAGGCGAACTATTCTGTTTGAAGAGGTGGCTGGAACGGTATTCACAAATTTTACAATCAGCTTTTTAGTTGCCCAACGATCGTGTACCTCTTTATTTTCAAGTAGTTAGTATTGGTAATTCGAATCAGTTAAAACTCATTACTGGCTGCAGTATGGAGATATACGCGAAAGCTTTAGCATATGTGTTGAGTAATGGTACCCTTAGCATGTTCGGAGACACTATTTAACTTATCGCGCGAAAATAATGTAATACATTTACCAGATGTGTCCGTTTGTACATATTTACAAACCAGCGAGCCGATTTCGTCTGATATATTTCCAATATATGGTTATACGTGAACCATGCTGCCAACATATTCATCATATTTGTGTAAGGCAGCTGCGTCCGAAGATGGTGAATGAAATTATCTCACTTGTATATTATCTCATTAGTTTGTATAAATGCGACACTTCAAATTGTGCTCCTCATTTGCAACACGCACTAACGCTTCAGCCTCGTACTTATGAGCTATCCATCGCATGTTGTTTGAAGCTATACCAAAAACGGTAACACCTAATAGCACACAAAGCATTGAGTCAAATTTTTGACAGTACTGCTTTCCGACTCGTCTTCATAATAATACATTCCCTTTGCATGTAAATACGTTTTGGTTATTTGTTACCAGCTGTCAGTTCTGACACAACAGCAACTATCTCACAATATATTTGCCTCTAAAACGACCTTTCGATGTAATTACATTGACATTCGCTATGAAACAAATCACTACGTAATATCACTTTCCCGAAATATTTGTGCGAATGCATGCACATCGTTTGCTCCAGATAAACGTATAACAAACGATTGTCTATATATATTTGCTTTACACGTTTGTTTCTGAACGGGACATTCGCTAAATCAATTTGGTCGATTTCATTGTTATTTCACTGTTCTGTGCATTCCAGGGTCTATGGTGATTAAACATTCCCATTTTAGGATAACGCTAGCATCTTACCATGTTGTGAATCAGAATCGGACGTGAAGCGATATAGCGTGGGTCTCGCCATTTGCAAACAACTTTAGTTGGCATGAGCAGGTCACGACAACTAATGCCCAAAACAAATATAACATTTCGGTATTCCGAACGCACGAATATAAGTCGAATCGTGAGCCATCAACATGGGCAGATAAACCTAGTCCTCACTTAGTACGGATCGTCAAGTAGCTTCAACTTCCACACCGTATGCCTATCAAGTGGGTGATAGCGATAAGTACGAGTGAGTGAATCGATATGGATGTCTCACAGCAGTACGGAAAACAACCATTATTTCACAGCTATGCAGTATTGTCCCACGCCTGCAGACATATCAAAACTGTGCAATCTGTTCATGCCAAGAATGCGGGGAAGTCATTTCGACCGATTTCTCATTTCCTCATAAGTCTGCTGAAATGCGCAATCATCTGCTTACAAACATAAAAATAACGCACCGCAGTCGTAAACCGAAATTGGACGTTAATTTCTGTGAACGCACTAGTGCGAACAAACGCAGTTTGCAAATTCGTTGTTTGAAGCATGATGTATTTACCTCCCAGATCATTTCGTAAATCTGTTTGAAAATGGAACATGTGCTATCCGGCAAGTGCTACTAGGTTCAGTCAAAACGCTTGTCTTATATGTTAGGGAATGCAAACGTTATCCTACGGGAGCAGAATGCGAATTGTATATCTAAATGAAATAACGAGTTACCTGTTTCGCAGTCCTGCACGATGTTCAATCAAAATCCTCCGACTTCCACAAATATTTACTCGTGTAGATAGAAATAAACATTTTTCAGCTCGGTCAGAGTTGGATTTTCTTTTGAATCCGAGTGGTATTCAAAAGCTTGAGGATCTCAGATTGATTGCATTATTCACCAGAGTAATCAAAGAGGAGAAACCAATTATTTATGAAAATATATCCGTGAAAACAATTTATTCCACGCTGCGTTCCATAGATACTTCTCTAATACGTGCATCCAATATATGGTTGCCGTCACTAGATATTCAAAATGAACATTCAGAAAGGAGTATATGTCTCGATCAGATGGGTTGATCTGATGAGATCATTCTGGGCACACAATTGCGGGGCTCTGAATGAAATATTGTTGGGCAACCTATGTTGCGTCAGATAATACCCTGGATGCAGCAGTGCACCAGATGATAAAATTTGAATTCTGAAGTATGTATAATAAATTACACTACTCATCGAATTGCACATTGCACTGAATGAGGAATGCTGTACGTATATGCAATTAATGATTATCCGTATAGGTGTCAATTTGTGCAACATCGGCCATCCTCTGGAATCTGACGTTTTCAATTCCGAAATAAACATGTCAGTATATGTAGCATTGTTTCAAACTTTTGAATGAACACATATTTGATAAGCTTTTGATGTAAACGAAGTATGGTTGTACTGGCGTCATCATCCATTGGATGCATGATTTTGTGCGTTGTCGTTTCGGAAGCTGATGCTTGTTCATACGTGAGTATGTGTGTGGTAAATAGCATGCACTCCCGCTATGAGTCCTAATTCATATGATGTGTGGGTGATCCAGGCGTTCGACCATTCGAAATATAATCACGTTAGAATTGGGTCTACTCACTTGCACACAATGAAGGACTCGTCTGTGGGGGCCCATCTCCTGAGGAAGCTTCGGATTTTCTATATAAACCGATATCATTTTCAGCGAAATCTACGCAAGCGCTCTGCGTATGCTGAAAAGTTGGACACCGTGCCAGAATAGTTTCATGCTGGACTATATGAGTCCATGAAGGAATTTTTATCTGCGGCACTATTCCAAAAACTTATGGGTGTGCTTTTTGCGAAAGCTTCTCGACTTGGGTGTTTAGCGAATGTGACGTGTTTGTTATAAATTTGATGGCCATTCTTACCCTCTTTATTTATTTTCTTCTTGCACAACCTCCTTTTTCTTGCACTAAAAACCTTAGTTGAATTAACTGCGAACCTCACGTGCAATAACTTTCACGACCATCTGACACATCCAGGTGACAACTCATTTTCAACGCGTACGATAATCTTGATGTAATGGTGAACCTTGACAATGACTACTCCTCGAAACCACTACGTGAGAAACGCAAGAGCTAGTGGCTGATATTATAGTTATATGGAGGGCTATGTGCGCAAATTCGTTCCGTAATTATTGAAGGATGACAGGCTACCCTGAAGAAGAGATATGTTCTATTGAAATGGAGCTAAAATGTGGGTATTTATCCAACATATTAAACGTAGAAGGAAGTACTTTTCACAGCATACGATATTATTTTATGCAACAAGCCCAAAAAGCGACCGAACATCAAGTATTGCTGCTTAGCAAAGCATCAATCTCAATGACAAATGGAATCGTAAAGCAACGATTCAGAAAGCCCTGGTATTTGGTTAGGCTGTCACCAGCCGCGTGAAAAAAAGCCCGAGCTACAGCAGGGATTGTTGGATTCTCGCAAGAACCGCGAACAGGAAGTTCTTTCTATGAAACCAAAGGAACACGACAAAACTGAAACACCTCAATCATCAACCCATTCCATTGGAGTGAGAAATGTTGTCAGGATGGCGGAAAACTCATTGGAATCGTTAATTATGAGTGCACGTTTGTCCAAGCTTGAGTTCCAGCCACTTGATGGATCGTCACGGCGCTTTTGTGAGTTTCCTGGAAATTTCGAAAACAACATGACAAATAGATTAAATGACGACAAACGAAGGCTCTCACATTTGACTTGCCGTTGCCGTGATAAAGCGGAAGAATCTGTGGAGCATTGTGTGCTTTCGTCTAGGTCTACAGGATATGACGGAGCTTTACAGATACTCTCCGGTTAGTTAGTCGTCCACATCAGATAATTTAGTCTTTAACGCACAAACTGCTTGGTGATGCTAAGTTAGGTATTTTCTATTTGATTGACCTAAGTCTCTCATCCACCCAAATGCGACCATGCAATATTGCACCGTTCCAGTTAGGTAGGTTGGAAGAACCAATCAAATCTACCAATTCGGTTCAGTAGGTCTGACGATAGTCCAGAGTTATACAGAGAAAATGGATTGAAGTATTTGACAACGCAATGACAATCAAGGGGAGGCCAACCTTCGCTGACGTGTCAGCCTACACTGGGAAAAGAACACATGTAGCCAGTATCGAATATTAACAACTAGTTAGGTTGTCTGTTTTGAAGTCCATTGCTCCTAAGGCTCCGGATATGATTGATAATATGGGTCCATATTCCATGATAACCTGATGGCCACCAACTTGAATAATCAGCCCGCCCGTTATTGCCTGTACGGAACTGACCAGCATCTTATGCAATGCCTAAACCTCGTTGCCCAGTCGTTAGATTGATTTCGGAATATAGTCGGACTAAACAGACGATGGTTTCTTTGTCTGGAGGTCAGACACATGACCAAGTCTTGCAGAAGCTTCACTGTGCCGTATTCTCCGATGGCTTCTGCGAATTCCCGAAGAGAGACAGTATGGCACTGCGGTCTGGTTTAAGATGGGTTGAAGTTTGTCAGCAACGTTTGTCGTCTTTTGTTTCAAATGATGGATAAAATTAGATTCCCTGCGAAATGTTCGGTCTGCCTGTAAAAAGCCGGTACCAGAATTACCCTCATTTCTTTCTGATGTGTGCAGTGAGAAATAACCTTGAACGTTGTGCTGTAATCACGAATAAAATAGTTGATTTCCTCAATGTATGTTTCATTGCTTGTCCATCAAGACGTTCCGCGTTGTATTGTTTGACACGCTGGCGACCTCATCTGTCTCTGACCGTTCTTAGGAGTTCACTTACCGTTGGCTGCAGACCATTTGCGGACTGCATCTTGAACGCCTCTCTGCTGAACAATTTCCGTCCCCGGTTTATCCACATTCGAGGTGAAATAGCACTTTTATCGGAATTTCCCCAATACAGTGACGCATACGACACAGCTGATGTAATCAAACAATCCTCTCAACACAGACCAACGAGATTGCAATCATACATACTATGCAGCATGTGTTCCACTGGCTTTATTGTAGCGCGTTTCACGCTGCGGAGCCAGAAGTTTATTGGGGTCATCTGTGCAACACAGATGTATGTGAAGTTATTATTGTTTTCGAATTTCTGCGGGAAATATCCACAGATTCATGTGAATGCCTGGCTACTTCAAAGATCATTAAGTTGAACGTCACCACTCTGTATATCTACAAAAGATTGCAAAGATCTGTTAATTTGTTTAACTGTAAGGTGGATGTATCACAATTTTCTGATTTGTGGACTAAATACTGCATATTTACGACCGAAACAATAGTTGATTACTGAACGGATTACAGTGTGCGCATTACGCATCCCACCAAACTAGGATGCCCGATCTGTGAATCCAGAAGTCGTCAGTACTTGATGAATTCGAGTTAGCACTAAACAACTCGCTGGTATGATGTTCATCAATAGCAGAAATTTCTCAGCAAACTCGCCGAATCGATTGGTATATCTCAAAATGGTATGAAGCACCAACATCTAAAAAGATGCTCTCCATTTGAAGTAATAGATGGACATTTTTTGTTCACGAATGTGAGTTAAACAAACTGCTCGTCTGACTAAAACGGCGGTGAACTTCTGGTTGAATGCAACCCCATAATCCAAATTCGGAGACTGATGGGTTTAGCGGTTTCCTTTGCTCTTCCTCAAGATTGACAAGATCATTTAGCACAAAGCTGTCACATTTATAAATGTTATACGCGCATGACAATTGCGGTCCGAATAATGCATATTTACGAGCGAGACAATGGGTTATTGGTGAATAGAATACGTTGTGTATCAAGCACTTACCACCCAGTTGGTTTGCGTGAGCTAGGAAATTAAAGTTCCATCAACATTAAAAGGTTTTGCGTTAGCACTGAACAACACGCTGATATAGTCTTCATTAATGGTGGAAATTTGTTAGCAACAAACTCTCACCTGTACGGTTGTCTCAATGAATGCTTTTAGCAGCGACTTCCAGTAATGTGTTGTATCCAGTTGCAAGCCCCAGGAATGTTTCGTCCTCCTATTTGTTTGATATCTACGACATGTCATTTGAAACTATATCACAAAATTGAACACACATGAGCGCACGCAGCATTGACTCACATGTTTTTTCTTCCTGTATCCCCACTCCTTTTCACAATACATACTCACCGTGTGTTAACGCATTTTCGCTGATAGATACCAGCTCGCAGTTGTGACACAACAGAAGGTTAGATCACAAAATGTTTGCCTTAAAATGAGCCATCCAATGAATCAAACTGAAGCTCCCTGCAAAAGGAATGATGCTGATAGGTTGAATTTTTGCCGTTTTGCCGGCATTTGCGCAAACGCAAACACATCGTTCACATCAAACAGGCTCATGATGATGTGGATTCTCTTCGCCTTTAAATCGACAAATCGAATCGTGATTCACTCGACCACAGCTCATTGAATTTGACCGTCGTTTCACTCTTCGGATATATCCAGTGTTCTCAAGTTAACCATCCCGACGCTGAAATTATGCTTGCGTTTTAACATAGCGGGAAATATGTTCGGACGTGGAACGTGACACTACATGTCTCAACATTCTATAACAGCCATGAATGGCCTGAGGAGTTTACGACAACATTTGACTCAACAAGTACCTAACAACAGTGTTTTAAACGACAAAATGAAATTGAATCGTCAAATATCAACATGAGTAAGTATCCGTTGGGGAAATTTTGTGGATATCGTTCGGTGGTTTAGAATCTCACACTGTATTCTCATCCAGTCGATGACAGTGACAAATTCTGAGAGTAACTATGTGAGCGGCCATTATCGACTTATCTTACGATCTTTCTACACGCGATGGACGTCCAATTAACGCTGTTCAATTGATTCTTGAAACACTGGGTTCCATTCAATAACTTCATCAGCGCAGAAAGAAGACATATGTTGCGATACATTAACATTTCGTTTACTCTCATCGGTCGCAAACGTAAAACATGCAGGCTATATATGACAGACCATTAGAGATTGACAAGGTTTGGACACGCATACAATCACACCACGTATTATGTCATCACCACCACGGCAACCCTATAGGTTGCTTCACCCACTTTTGTGCACATAGCGCCGGCTGGTAAGCTCTAATCAGCATGGCTTCGCTAAAGGCCAGTAGTTTCGGGTTCTGATGAGTAACAATATTTTGAAAGAGTTAAATGGGTTCACCTGGTGACCTGTTATCATAAGGTGTCTGGCGATCGATGATGCGGGGCTTCGAGTGACAGATTCACCAGTTTCCGGTTGTTGTGTCATGCGCTATTCAACCAGTTTGGGACGTGTTCGGCCACACGCTGAGATAGCCGTCGGTCTGTTCCGCTTATGCAAACGTCACCGCAACTGCAAGTGAACTGATAGACAACGTGAGAGACAGAATGGTCAGACAGACTACGATCGCGATTGTGTAGAACGGGTCCTTTGGTGGTTTGAACCGAGCGTAATTGGGCAGCCGCATACGTACGGGATAGGGCGCACTTCAGTTTGTGCTTGATGTCATTTGCCAGATGATCGCCTTTGAATTGCAAAAATAGAAATATATCTTTCTTTTGAGCTGTTTGCACTGGTTCATTGCATTTGGACGCCTTGCTGTGAATATCTATGAACTTTTCAGGATATCCGTTTGCCAGCAGCGTTTTCCTACGCATTTCTTGTTCACTCTGCAGCTTATCAGGAGTGCAAATACGACTGGCCCTATAAAATAGAGTTTTGATCAAACCCCGCTTGTATGCTTTCGGGGCAAAGCTGGAAAACTGGAGATATTGTCCGCCCCATGTTGCTTTGCGATGAATCGATCGCTGTCCACTCTGCACGCACAGGCACCGCCAGGCGTAGTTCACCTTCACTCACCCGACAGACAGTGACGCGTCCTCTCCCTAACACTGCGAGAGGCAAGGTCACAGGCACGCACACACGCGAGCTTCGACTGAGCCAACTCACGCGCGTTAACATACAAGCACGTGACGCATGCACATGAACGCGACTAAACTCGCAACAGGCACAACACAACTTCTGACGCCACGTCTCGGATGATGGACCAATCAGCAACGCGCAAAGCCGGCGGACAGGACGATGTGGAGTACACCACAACTATACCGCTTCAAATCGCATCCACGTGATCCTATCCATACACCAATGCCAACACACAGCATACACCTGGATGTTGCTGTTGTCAACGCGGACATTACTTTGTACTGTATGTGAGTCTCCTGGCTTGTATATGGTCGAATCATTTTCCTGTTCATGCATATTTGTGATATACACCTTATTACTCAACTGTGTACCTTTTTTGTTATATATTTAGTTAGTGTTAGGCCGTAGTCATTTATCTATAGCCCACGCCGTTGCCCTACGTAACAGACTGCTCGATAAAACGAAAACTCGCACTCTGGGTACAGAACGGCGGAGTTTCTTTCAATGCGTCCTTTGGAGGTGGCAACGGAATGTGGCTCATTCCAACGAACTCACGGTTTCAGTCAATTGTAAATTTGGGGCTTTGATGATCCACAGGGCTTACGACACTTATACATTAATTCATCAGCAATCCTCGACTGTAAAATCAAGTGAAGTTACATGCGGTCCTCTATCCCGGTGACATTATCCACTGTGTATATTCGATGAATCTTTGTTTTGTCATTCAATGTTGACAACATCTTCTGTACATACGCATCTTTTCTAGAACGACAGCTTCAGAGCCTATATCAGGCTCAAGTATAACTATGATTTTCGACTTCCGCTGTCTTAACGATTGCAGGTGTTGTCTCATGATAGCACATGGGTTATTTCTCGGGGTCGTGATGAACCCATACTCTATGTCGGTGAACTCAGTCTATAATTGACCTTAGTTGTCAGCATTATTTGGTCGACGATCAGGTAATTGTTCAATAAGACTCTCAAACTGGGCTTCAGTTCAGATGCCATCAGGCTTATGTTGAGTTTTATTATAATCATGACCAAAGGTCAACGTCTCTAATTCCGTTCCATTCAATTGCACTGAAAAACAAATTAGTATGAACTTACTGGTATCTGGTGGCATTGATTCCTCATATCGCTTCTTGCGTGACCTCGGTGAACGATCAATACTGGCCTACTTTTACGATTAATGGCTTTCTCAAAGAATAGTGGAAAAATGACGCGACAGCAAACTGTCAAGTTGTCGACGACCTATAAATGTCGGCAGTTTGTCTGACGCAAACCAGTCAGTTGTATTTGAGCAGTTTCAATGTGAACAGTTGCATTACGTCTGAGATTATTGCTGGTGAACTTCAGCTTATTCTTCTTTAAGAGAAGAAAGTACTGATAGGTATATCACCGTTGTTGTAAGCACCCATTGAAGAAAAATAGTTCCACGAGTCCACGGGCAATGTTATATGTTAAGCTGGTCGCACGACGCAGAAATCTGCATATCAGCGAGATATAAGTCGTTCAGTATATATGTTTCCGTTGACGTCTAATTTACCCGCCAGTTGACTGGTGTCACTCGGTTCACACTAGTATTTTCCGAAAGGATCGAGTTCAGAACATGTGGCACACGGATGCGTTCTTGTGAATGCCAGTAACCAGAACCCTCCATCAGGAAAACTGCTCATGTTACCTAACTTGTCATGCCTTACTCTTTAGAGGATGAACACATTTTCCATCCCATGCAGTTGAATGCTCATCCCTGGATGACTCACATTGTTGATGACTTCATAACACCGTTAAAGGCTTGCAACATTCCTTTCTAGGTTTTTTCTAAATATTAAGCTCCTCATTTTACATCTTCATTCAAAGGCACAGATACGTGCCTGGGGGTGATGCGTTGTCTGTGATCTAGAAATGCTTACTCTATTTATAGCTAGATATCGGCGTTCATCTGAATAACATTTGGTGGTGGACGATGACAGGCTGTCTGAAGAATGAATGTTACTACGTGGGAAAAATCTGAAGTTTACGGAAGCAAAGAAAACATTGTTCATGGTGTTGAAGGAAGGGTCTGTGGTAAGTAATAGTGAGGGTCCGTTGAGAAAGACTGATGCACATGTTTTCCTGGCTAATCCGTGTATCATACCTCACGATGACGGACAGTTTTAACTGCAACACCTACGACACCTTCTGTCAGTCTGCACCAACAACCGTATTGACACGTTGCATCCAATAAGTCAACGCAGTCTGACAACTAGCGACCTCTCACCCTGCCTCCCGAAATGTAACGTTACCACATGCATTTTGCACTCAACGCAGCTAACCGGTCCTGCTCGTCTGACACAGATACCACATCCCGAACACATGTTCCGCTTTTCGCCCTAAGCGCAACATTTCATAATTCAGAGAGAATAGGCAGATTGGCAACACCTCGTTCTGGTACTCCACTAAAATCTCCGCATCAAAATGCAGATTGGTCTAATCAAGCTTGGGGTGAATAACTAACCCTTCAAGCCAAACGCAATTTTACGGCCTTCTTTTCAACGAGCCAAATATAATAGTCGCTAACCACTTGTCAGCGTCACTCGTCGACTTAGCCAGCCATGTATCAGGTAAAACCAACCTCGCCAATATAACCGTAGGCCCATCAGCTCGCGTCTGTCAATGAAAACTGAATAACATTCATATCAAAAATTCACTCTTCAAAATGTATATCCACAGAAACAGACGCAATTCCTAGCCCTCTACGACATTACTCATTTTACCATATTACTGGTCAAACAACGGGCAGAATCTTGTTATAGTAATGAACCAGTAACCCAACGGTTCAGTCAGAATAATCCCGCACGTTCACATCAGTTTCCCGAAGTTGTTCACAACAAAACTGAATACATCACGTCAGCAACCATGAACAGTTGTGTGAAATGCGACAAATGTTTCCGTTTGAGAACTGTCACTAAGATGGTGTGCACACCGAACTCACATGGGAGTTTAACATTTCTACCGATCACGCACTACCAGCTTGCCGCCTTTCACTGATGGGCACAAATGTTGCAAGAAGAATATTGATGTTTCGTTGGACGACGCGACTGAACACAGTGAGTTAGTTATCCAGAGAAGAGTAACCAGCTTCGTGTGTGAGTAGTTTGACGATAAGGCCTAGGGAAAACATAATCAGAAACGTAAAAATATGATTTCTCCTGGAGATCGTATGAATTTCAAGGTAACGAGGAAGATTTGTGACCGATTGAACAAGTATTTTAAACTGGGTTTGAAAATTGTTCAGTTAACCACCTGCAAAATTATTTTGTATGTCATAGCCTTCAACGTAAAGGCACACAGGCTTTGCAATGCTGAAGCCGAAAGCAGTGCTTCGATCATGGAGATGGTGACGGAGTTGTCTGTTTGTGTTAAAGGTTAACACAGGATAACCAAGCACATTGACTTGGACGTTCGATTCCTGAAGCGAAGCCCAAATTTAATTGCGTCACTAACTGTCGTTTCTCGAACGCTTCAGTGAATATCATCCAATCTGGCTCGGTAGCGAAGTTACCAAGACAATTGCTATAGAAATTCTTGTCAACCAGGACATCTATTCTCGTCCAATTCGCCAAGTGAACGCCAGTTACTCAAAAACCGTCGGATGTCGCGTTTTAGCCACGGTTGAATGGTGCAGTGCGCACAAAAGCGCTTTGTTTAGATGTTAACATTTTCATGGCCAA
The DNA here is from genome assembly GCA_014338405.1 of Paragonimus skrjabini miyazakii. NCBI lineage: Eukaryota > Metazoa > Platyhelminthes > Trematoda > Plagiorchiida > Troglotrematidae > Paragonimus > Paragonimus skrjabini miyazakii. Next base: position 27,150 of record JTDE01003292.1, on the reverse strand, counting down.
CCACTCGCACCACGACCGATAACAGTGCCATGGTTCCAGTTGCGTCATAATGGTGACCTAGTCGTACCAAAACGTTGTCACCTTGTGTGTGGATGACGTGTCTGAACTCACTCAAACTTGCTACGCGTCACGATCGTTACGTCCTGACAACTCTGCTTCATGTGAATTAGCTGATGGTGAATAAACGAAAATTGACTTTTTCATTGAACAACTGATTTCAGATGACAACCTTTGGGTTTGAACCATCTGCAACTGAATTCTTCTGAAAACGGCATGCAACCCGTTACTGCAGAGTCACATGTAATCACGGGTTATCAGTTGCGGACTAGTGAAAAATGACTAATTTTGGTCGGTCAACTTCCACCACTCGTGTGAACGCGATTTAACTTTTTCTGACCAAGTCAAGTATGATAATGCGAACGAAGACATATAGGCTAACATATATTTCCGATAATTCATCTTCCGGCCGGTGCAATTATGTAAGGAGTTAATGGAGTAAGTTCGAGATATCGATCGTTGGGCGCCTTAACCACTCTCGGCTCCTTGGTTAATCTCGTCGTTTCAAATATACCCATTACGATAATGAGAACAACGACATATAAGCGAATATATGTTTCCCATAATTTATCTTCCGGCCGGTAAAAATATATAAGGCAACCCATCAAAAGGGATCCGAATTAGCACAGTTTTTACTGCCGAGGCGGTTGGAAGCAGGCAGCTTGACCCGGTATTATGTCATCACAAACGGTTTGTTCAAGCGCTGCATCTACTATGGCCACAAGTCCACCGAGTCAATGGCCAACTCGCGTGGTCAAACCAATGGGCAAGCCTGACGTAGCCGACCAATCAAGTCATCGGCAATTTGACTGACTAGTGACCTAGTTTCTCTGTAATAAGTCTGATCGATATATCAATCTGATTATATCAACTCCTTATATAATTGTACCGACTTGAGGATGAATTATCGAAAACATACGTTCGCCTATATGTCTTTGTTCTCATTATTGCAATGTGTATATTGGAAACGATGGGATTAATAAAAAATGATAGTTGCTTTGAATTCCGGTGGTATTGCGTAACCGATATATCATTGGTGAGTACGCTGCATGAAGCACTGCGTCGGACAGTATAATACGAAACATATCGGATTTCCCGTCGCTCTTAAACAAGAATGTTGCGCGTGCATGCATTTTATAATCGTCAATAAAAGTCCAATTTGCAGATTATTTGATCCCTCACCGTAATCTGTCGCATTCAACTCTGAAATAAGAATGTGGATGTGTATCACATTGGTTGGAACAAATAATCAAACGTATAATTGCAAACATACCGATGTGAAACAACTATGGTGGTGCCGAAATATACTCAGTAAAACAATGCTCGACTTTCCATGTTGCCGTTTCAGAAACCAAATTTCGTGCACACGTGAATATTTGTTAATATGTACACCTGTGTATGCTCACTGACAACCATATCCGTTTATGAACCCTAATTCTGATGGTGTGCAAGTAATCCAGTTTTGTGTTAGGGTAAAGTGCAATCACATCTAACTTGAAACTACCCACCAGCTCGCAGTTAGGGACTTGTTTGCAAGGGCCCATTCTCCGAGGAGACTTCGGTTTTGGTATTCAAACTGACGCCAATTCCAGCACAAATTGAGCGAAATCCCGGCAAATGCAGATAAAATTTGACATCATTCTTGAATAGATTTAAAGTGTACGATCTGATTCCTCGCGGTACTCAGATCTGCATGATGATGTGAGTAAAATTCTAGATACTGTGTGTATGTTGAGAGAACTGTCTGTGCTGAGTGTTTGATGATTCTCGTGTGTTTGATATATTTCGTTGCGCTAAAAGACCCTGAAGCTAAGCAGAAACTATGCCCAGGATTATCTGTAGGGATGATGGCTGCCCCACCGACAAATAGGGAGTGTGGATCCATAGTCCTCAGCTTGGCTCCGGCTATAACTCGTTGTTCATTTGAGCCAATGTTGGTATTGAATGACTTGCTCCGTACGGAGAAACTGAATGTTAAGGAGACAGGCAAATTTCTTTAAGAGGGGAAGAGATGGTTCGTGCTTAGTAAGCATGAGAAGACACCTGGGAGGAATGATACAGATGTTTTCCCGGTTACCCTGAGCAATTACAATCGACACATCCAAAACTCAGTTTTGTATATCTATGCGATAAAAACCGCATTGAAACGTCGTGTTAGATACTATAACTTGTTACGACGTGTTGTCCCTTTTCGACAAACACTGCGGAAATCACCGTGAACGAAATGATTAAAATTAAACAGAAAATTGCATCTGTTTTCAGCGTTTTGCCTACTCCATCATACACACTTTATCTGCAGAACATCTGCTGTACATGATTGCAGTTGTGAACAATGAAATGTCGACAATTTCATCCAGTTAATATGAGCAGTGATCATACTCACATTATCACGTGGCCATAACAAACATCTTGATGCGTGCTTTGTTACGGTTTCGCAGAGTTCAAAATTCTTGTATTCAGACATAGAGGAAATGCATTTATATCATCATTGAATGAACGTAAAGAGATATCAAACCGAGCAATTCACATCGAGAGCTGACATGAGTGAAAAAATACCCCTCGCCAGTGGTGCTGAATACCATCATCCGATGTTCATTCCGAATGAACTTGCTAAAGTACGAATCGCACGCAACGATGCGGCGAAATATAAAAAACGGCCGTCTGAACAGTCATGTGAAGATGGGAGGCTTTGACGAATATCCTGATGGGTTCCTCGTTACAGTCCAACAGACTTCAATAGCCTTTTCTTCGGACATAAAGGGAACGCTCTTACCTGTTAAGATTTCTAAACCGGATAATGGTGCAGGAAGTTTGTGATACGTTATCCACGTTGCATCACCCTACTCGGTGTGGTATTATGTCTCATACGTTTGAATAATCATTTCATTTGTATGAAGGTTAGTCGTCTGTGTTACACTATGTGATATACTCGTTTGGCAGAAGCAGCAGAGCACCTCTAATGAGGACAGAACAGATAACTCTAAAGGTATACGCGATATGCCATCTTGACTGAACCTTTTTACAATGAAGGGTGTTTTGCATCCCGCTGGGTGGTTTCCACCTGAATATCTCATGACGCTCGTCGTCGATACTGCAAGAATGCGGGATTGATACGGAAATGTCTATCAAATGCTATCATGAGACTGAAGTTCACGTGTGAACTAGCCATGTCCTATGGTCCATCCAAAAGTGATTTGTGATTGTCAAAGGCATGGTGCGTATTTGTATGTTAGAGTGATTTGTATGTGTGAAGAAATCAACACCCGTCGTAAGGGAATGCTGGAAGAGTAGCCGTCGGTTCAATATCGATCAGCTTGTTATTAAGAAACCCACCTCCATGACCGCCTTCCTTGAATTCGAATCAATTGCTCAGCGGGCTCACACATTCGAGATATTCGCTAAATAAAAGGCACCACTATTAAAGATCTGGGCGAATTCCCACAACGTTTTCTCCATATCTGCGCCCGTCAAAAATACAGAGTGGGTAGACTAATACGCACAAATCTTGCAAACTGCTCTAATGCCACGTGCTGCAAGAATTTATCTACCAAACTCCATGTTCGTTTTGAATTCAAACATCCATACCAACATTTGGGTGAAACGACTGTTACCCCAGTCATTTTGGTCGACAATGGCGGTCACTCTCAATATCCTCATGGAAATCTGCGTAAAGATGGTGAATCAATTTCCACTTGGTTGTTATTAGGTGGCAGCCATAAGATATTCAATTGTATGGGGGCGTTTTGATGAAGTTATGATTTGCTTTAAACCAACTGCCAAGATCTAGCCTGGGATGACCGCATACATATCATGTCTGTCT